>JADLZL010007368.1:0-25249 GCA_015844335.1 Chrysopogon serrulatus
AGATGGTTTGAGGAGAGAAAGATTGAAAAGTCTGTGCTTCGTTTTTTATTTGGTAAATATTGTCAATCATTGGCTTCAACTAGACTCAAAAGATTCGTCCGTGATTTACAACCAAACTATGCAATTAGTTATTTTTTTATTTATATTTAATGCTCTTTACATACGACAAATCATTTGTGAGAGAGAGAGATTGAAAAAGTCGCAATAGCATTTCGTTTGTATGTGGTAAATATTGTCCAATCGTGGCCCAACTAGGCTCAAAAGATTCGTCTCGTGATTTACAACCAAACTGTGTAATTAGTTATTTTTTTAATTTATATTTAATGCTCTTTTATATGCGGATATAAATTGATGTGATGGGAGAGGAGAGTGTAAAAACTTGGAAGTTGGAGATGCATCTAAACAAGGCCTAGTTCGTGGTGGCGCCCATGATTCTGTTCGCCTGCCGCCTGCATCGGTGTCTGGAGCCGCTGTTGGAAAGGCAAATCCTGACATCCTGTCGAACCGTCCGATCAACCAGTCGAGTCTGCAGCTGACATCGCTGCAGTTGGACTGGATGTTATCACGGCACAAGTCAAACGTACAGCTAGTCCTTGTCTCACACTCGCACATTCCCCGTTCTTTTGGAGAAAATCTAGCTAGCTGCTAGCACACACCGAGTTGTAACCGGGCATTCCGATTCCCCCTAAGGCGCCTGGGTGGACGCAAATCATCGCCTAGGTGGACGCAAATCATCAACAAGAGCTAGAGGCGAAACCACGGGAGCCAAGAGGCCGAAGGGCGGGAAGGCCGAGGGCGATAACAGAGGCGTCAAGCCTAGGAGGGGGGGTGAGGTAACCCATTGCTTTGGATTAGAGATACACAAATGAACAATTAAATCTCTTTACCCCCTCGCCCATCAGATTCCAAACACATCTGGACATTTGTGCAGAAAAGCAAATAATGCTCTTGTATCATCGCCAGCTCCACAAATTCTACAATGAGATGTAGTGGGGCTGAACCTTTGGCCTTGATTTCCTTCTTGGACTGAAATGAAGGCCTACTTCTCCTAGTGTTTTTTGGGCTCGCCCCGGGCTGCAGCCCCCCAGCCCATGTTTGCCCCTGCAGCCCTGCTAGAGGTTGGCGTCATGTAGTCACGTAGTTGGGCCAATTTACAATGACACGTAGTGGGGCTGAACTTTTGGACTTGACTTCCTTCTTGGGCTGAATTGAAGGCCTACTCATAGTGTATTTTGGGCCCTCCCAGGGCTGCAGCCCCAAGCCCATGTTCG
This sequence comes from Chrysopogon serrulatus, assembly GCA_015844335.1. NCBI lineage: Eukaryota > Viridiplantae > Streptophyta > Magnoliopsida > Poales > Poaceae > Chrysopogon > Chrysopogon serrulatus. Next base: position 1,272 of record JADLZL010007368.1, read on the forward strand.
CCCCTGCTAGTGGCCGAGGTAGCTTGGCGTCACTCAAGGGCGCCACGTCCTCCGTCCGTGTCCGAGGCGGCGTGTGTTCTCTCTCGTTGCGGCAACCTGCGCGCCAGCCGCTGCTGCCGCCGCCGCCCCAAGGCAGTCGGTCCCTTTCGCGTCCTTCTCCGGCGACGAGCAATACTAGGTTTGCCCACCCTTTCTCTTCGCTTCGTGCCGTGCGAAACCGGGCACCGGAACCCTAACTCAAGCTACTGTATTTGGCTATGTGTCCGGACCTAATCTAAGGAGTAATTTTTTTGAGAGGAAAATCTAAGGAGTAATTACAAGCCTTTGAAGCCTATGCATGCCTAACTTCAATTTTTTTGCAAAAAATTTTGGGTGTACAAGTGTACACCCATGTCATTTACTAGGTCCACCCCTTCCAAAAATGCAGTTGATTTTCTTTCATCTGTCAAAGCAGAGGCCACTGCCATGTCTTTTACTGGTTGCAACCTGCTTTGTAGTTTGTAGTTCGTACGGGAGCACAAGCAGGGGCGAGCGCCGTTTGCTACCTGCTTGGTGAGGATTGTGATGGATGGTTACGGAGAGGAGGATAATGTGGCCATGGAGGTGGAGGCCGAGGCCAGCCCCTGCAGGGGGCACTCCTCTCCTGTGCTTTCAGGGTCACCATCCCAGAATTCTGATAGAAGCATGTCCTCTTCGCGTCTGGGCCTCAAGAACAGCATCCAGACTAACTTTGGAGATGATTATGTCTTCCAAATTGCTTCTTGGTAAGAGCCCTGTGCTCCCCTGTCTTGTCATTTAGATTGCAATTTTTGTAGTGTCAATAATGGATTAGGTAGGTTCACATGGTCTTTTGTATTCCAAATGTCCACCATTCTCATATCCACACAACTAGGATATAAAACTCACTTGTTTTTGTTGTTTTTCTCTGTTCCTTTTCCTGATTGCCAACTCCATCTACATAAAATTCTGCTTCCAAAAAAAACTCTACATAAAACTCAGTTATTTTAGTTGTTTTTTATACTCATCATGTCTTATCAAAAGAGCAAGTACTTCAGCATAGAAATATTATCTGTTTTTCATCCACTTTGGTCAATCTGATAGTTAACGTTTTGGTTATAATCTTATACACCACATTCGAACATTCAGTAGACAAAATGGACATTGATGACCTATATGGTTATTGCTTGTAATTGTCTGCTCCTATTTTTTTTCTTGTTTTGTATTGTATAATTGATATTACCTGTGCTTCTTTTCTTTTTCCTTTCTTTTTGTGAAAGATATTACCTGTGCTTCTAGTACTGATGCTGATGACCTTTTGCTTTTTCATGGATATATCTGGTAACAAGCCAGGAGATCTCAACGCTTGCAGTTTCCTTGTCAACAAATGCACTAAAGTTTTATTCTCCAGAAACTGGACAGTATCTAGGGGAATGTAAAGGACACGAAGGAACAATCCATGAAATCTCCTTCTCAGCTCCATCGTCACCACAAGTAATCTGTTCTTGTTCTTCTGATGGAACTGTCAGGGCTTGGGATACAAGAAACTTTAAGCAGGTTGTTTTCTAATACTTTATATTTGTTGAATATTCTTGTCAGCATTTCAGTTTTCCTTGTATGCGTGTATGATTGCTTAATAAGACTACCACATTCACAAACAAAATGAAAAAGATAACCATATATTCATACCCTACAGGCTAGGGCCATAGAACATCTGAACACTGTGACCATGATTGTGTGTCCCTGAAATGGTTATGCTATGTTCATGCTAAATAGCTAATGGAATTTTTCTTTGACCGGATCGAATTGCTAATGGAAATTAGTCAATATTTCTGTTTTGTTCTCTTATGTTCGATTTTTTTCATGTTCCTGTTAACCTAATGGCGTCTTGCTCACTTTATTTAGTCATTTGTTCTATGTTTAGATTAATATATGCTGCAGTGTGCACTTTATTGCTACTGCTTATGCTTGCATATTGGAATACTGCTCTACTCCTGCTTAAAACTGTTATAATGCCATGACCGTCTTCTGTTCGCTTTGTAAATTGAATTCTACTACAAGTTCTGTTTTTGTTTTCATGCTTGATTTGGATTGGCATTGATCCCAGTTGATGGAAAACTGAGTATTTTTATCTGTAGTTTGTACATACTTTTCTTTATACCGGGCAACTTGAAACTATCTTCCCGTTCAAAAGAAAGAGAAAAAAAAATAGAGAAGTAAATGGAAGTTCAACTCAATAAGGTGATGTCATTTTTGTGATTGCCTTTGTGAACATCATTACAATGAACTTATGCAGTTTGCTGAACTTAAATGCCATAGTTTTGTTACAACTTTATGACAGTATCAATTTTTCATTTCATTATGAAGAATATTATTGTTGTTGAATATGATTTACATTTTTTTATCTAATTATCTACTAATGTAATGATATAGCACTTCATTAGGTGCTACATGTGTCCTTGTTGTCAAGAGTTTTAACACTTAGCATGCATTTCAGCTTTTGATATGCCATTAATGATCAATGTGCTGTATGGCAAGCTTTTTTTGTTTCTCTTTTTTGTACCAGTAAGTATGTCTTCTTGTCTAAAGTTCTGTATGTTCTAAATTCAACCCGTTCACCGTCTCTATGTTACCAGATATCTTTGTTAAGAGGAGGTGCGTCACAAGAAATGTTTACCTTCGCTTTTGGTGGATCCAGTGGTAGCCTACTTGCTGCTGGCTCTAATTCCCAGGTAACCGAGTAGATATGTAATATTAGAGAGTACATATTAGCTTAGGGTTTTCTTGTATTCATCATATACCTGCAATGTTCCTTGCATGTTTCTATAGAAATGTGCACAGACTTTTGATTTGTATATCAAACCAGTACAACAAAGAAGGGTGGACCTGCAGTCGTAATCTCTCTTCAGTTGTGGCTTGGAGGTCATGGGTTTGAACCAGCCTCCCTGTAGAATTATGCTAGGGTAAGGATGTCTAGAAATTCTATCCTCCAGACCCCACCTTGTGTAGTTGTGTTGGAGCTTTCAGCACTACGTGCTTCCTATTAACCAGTACAGCAACAAAAATCTAAGAAAAAATGTTGATGTACTTTGGAAACTCCTGTCACTTGGTATAGATTTCAAGTTCAATTACTTCCAACATTGAGGGTAACCGAGATCTGATTTTCTGCCAAACATTAAACATAAATTTCATGTTTAGTTACTTTCAACATTGAGGGTAACCAACATGTGGTTTTTTTGAAATGTTAAATAATAAAAGAACTGAAAAGAAAAAGGGAAAGACAAATGTTAATATGTTATTGTACAGAACACATTGCGGCTGGGGCAAGTGCGTTGAGGTCTAGGGGTTGTGGTGCGGAGGCAGTTGCTCACAGGAGACGGACTCATGATACCATGATGGCATACGACCTTCACATGTAATAGATAAATTAAACTGATCAAGGGTTACAAACATATGGCCTACGCAAGCTAAACCAGTCTCCCATGAGTGAGGGAGGGTCTTTTTTCTTCATTTCCTATGATATCAATACACTATCCATATCATTAGTTTTCCTGAAGAGTTAATCACATGTCACCAATAGTTTCTGTTAAGATTGATGATCCTTATGTATAAACACTCGCACTTAGTTTCTCCATTTTATCTAGGTTTTAAGTTATGTGGTGTTTGTCCTGAATTCTCTGCATGTAGGATCCAAGTTAGGAGTTTGGATTCTCTTGCCAAGCAAGGCATTTTTGCTGTGGGAATCCCATATTCCCAATGTTGCTAACCTTATATTGTTCAAAAGTTATTATTCATTGTCGTAGTACATAACTTAAAGTCATTTGCTTCTGGTATCTTCAACTTGTAAACATTTCCAAGCACGCACACATGGTGGCTAGAATTATGCATGTTAGTTGGTATGCAATCTGCATCTTTTGGCATGGAGGTGTTGTAATTTGGTTGATATGTTTTTTTTAACCTTTTATTAATATTGGATTGTAGGTTTTATTCTGGGATTGGAGAAGTTCAAAACAAATTGCATGCTTAGAGGAATCCCACATGGATGATGTGACACAAGTACGTATTATTTTTTTGTTGACCAAGTTTATTAGCATTTTTCAGTGATTATTTTGAAAAGAAATTCTCTCAAACCAAAGAATTGTATCATAGTATTTGTACTTGTATTAAATAATGCGGTTCCGTCAGTATTTTTTTATTCATACTAAGAACTGTTAGTTTTATGACACTGATGATTAATGTGAAGCTGGATACAAACGATTATTTGTAAAGCATGACGCATGCTGAACAAAAGCTCTGCTTCAGACTAATCAATTTACATGAAGGTTTAGCAGATGATATTGGCACCAGCATTAACTTATCTTTTGAGAAAAAAAAATCATGTCTCCTTGCAGTGTTGTTGTTTTTTTTTTTTTTTTTTTTTTGCTTTTTTAGAAACATTATTGTCCTAAAATCTTAACAACTTATACATTCTTGTAACATGCATAATGTATTTAAAGAGAACGAGTTTGTGTCTGTTCTCTGAAGACAATCACACAATCTGCTTTTGCTCACTATGCACTTCATCAATATGCTGTTATTATGTTACATCTAATATTGCACTCTTGCAACTTCTGGGGTGGATGATTTATTTTTACTTTTTGTTCGACAGGTCAAATTCGCACCAAATCAACAAAGTAAACTCATTTCTGCAGCAGTTGATGGATTAATATGTGTTTTTAACACTGATGGTGATATTGACGAGGACAATCATCTGCTATCTGTATGCATATACTAATAGTTCTCTACTGTTGTATCTTAAATACTTTGTCATCTTTAACTTGTTAAAAAATTGAAGTGTTCAATGTTCTTTAGTTAGTAGTGACCTATTCCATAGAGCTTCGAGTAATATTCCTTGTGGTCCTCTATATCAATGTTATCATGTTGTTGATTTTTTAATATTTTGTAGTAGTCCTGTGATCAATATTAACTGATTCATTAAACAACTTATACAACCTTTTGTAGCTGGTGCGCTTTCTAGCTTGTTGGTTGGCAGTAAACTTGTGCTAAATATTAATTCAGGTGTTATACAAGATTGTGCTTTTAGGTTATCTTCTTATTCTTATTGTGAGTAGTGACAGTTCTTTCCACAATTTGTATCAATTTCTGGTGTTTGCTTTCTGATAATTGATCTCCCATAGGTTATGAATGCGGAAACATCTGTTGCCAAAGTGGGTTTTTTGGGAATACGTATCAGAAGCTTTGGTGTTTGACTCATATTGAGACATTAAGGTAGCTTCTTTGTGCATAGCTACATTATTCCACCAGTTTTATTTCCACATATGGAAGCTCCAGTTCTCAGCACCACATCAGATTTGGAATCTGTAACCTAAAATAAAGTGTCATCGATAACTTGAATTTCGGTGCTTGTTTCTTCTTAATGAAAACCCATTTTCCTAGTTCCTCCTAGTTTGGATCTCGTTTTTGCAAACTGAGCTGTAGCCTGGTGGTAAGAGTACCTGCTATGCTGAATAGGCCCTTAATAATACACTTGGCAAAGACATTTGTATGAGCATTCTACTAATTGCCTTGATAGTCATGACTCATGAGGCATCCCTATTTGTTTAGGGTCTGATGGTTGCCTGCATTAGGCTTACTCTGCATTAGACCTTATGCATCACAACCTAAGCCAGTATAAATGTATGCAGTGCCTTTGTGTTTGGTTGTCCTGCATAGGAAAACTGCGTCCGATAAATTTGTGTTTGTTTATTTACATTTTATTGCATATAGTCACCTTATATGTTGTGTTACAGGTCTCATGTTTCTTTCTAGTAAAGATAGAGAATCTTTAAATATTTTATCTTTTGTATGCCCATCGCCTTATGAAAATTTGCATTGTCTAACACGAAAAAGTCTGGCGTACTAGTTAATATTGCATTGGCCTGCACTGTGCAAGCCTGCATAAGACCTGCAGGCAACCAAACATGGATAAACTGTGTTGTAAAAAAAGGGGGTATACTGCACTGCACAAGCCTGAATACTTGCTAATGCAGGCAACCAATCAGGCCCCAATCAGACCTTGAGAAATTCATATCATCCAAGTGTGAGAGCTTTGGCATTGGACAATTACACTGTTTTCCTTACATTCTTGCAGTGTCTGGGACTGGAATGACGGGGCTAGAGAGTTAAATATAGAAGATGCTCGTTCCTTGGCCACTGATAGGTGGAACCTTGATCATGTGAGTATCTGTTAGGATCAGCAATGCTTGCATTTGTTTTTGTATATTTTTTTATGATATCTGGCCTCACATGGAGCTTTGATGTATGCTGATGGACAATTTCATATATATATTACTCTTTCCCAAAATCTAGGGACTTTTGAGTTTTTCTTAAGTCAATATTTTAGGTTTGACCAAATTTATGGAGAAGGGTTTTAATATCTACCACATCAAAAGAGAAATATGAAAATATTTTATAATGGACCTAATGGTTCTCGTTGGAGATAGTAAATATTATTGTTCTTTTCTATAAACTTGGTCAAACTTAGGATAGTTTGACTTATGACAAACTCAAAAGTCCCTATTTTTTTGGGACAGATGGAGCATTATAACATTTCTGGTAATTAAATGTAATTTATTATTCAGAAATAAGGGGGGCCCCCTGCTTTGTTTCAATGTGAAATGTGAAACAAAGCCAACAGATCCAGTTAGGTACAGTATATTTGAAGGCGCACCCACCACACCACTCAAGTTCAGGTTATATAAACTAGGTAGCAGCAAGACTAATGCTCCCATCCTCGGCGCTCTCCTGCTCAGAATTCCTCAGATCTACCCAGGAAAGGGATGCCACTCAGCTTGCTGCATTTGCAATGTCTGAGCATCTTCCTAGCTCTGATCTCCTCAACCTTGATTGCCATCCAATCCTGATTGGTGCTTTCATCAATCGTCCAACATTCATGATATCCATCCTTGGCAGGTCTTCCTGCCTGTACAGAATTTCACATCTTATCATCATCTTCCCCTCAACTCTTAGCACCCTCTTCACATCCGATCAGCATTCTCGCTAAAAACGAAGTTTATTTTGAGTTTTCTATAAGCTCCATAAAATATCTGCATAACCGACATTTCTCATAGCATGTTTCTTATTGGAATTCACCATTTGGCAACCAAAATCAGAGCCAATCTGTGCATCTAGAATATGCAAAATTATATTTCAAACATCAACTGCAACACAACAGTTGAAGAACAATTGTTGCACAGTTTCCTCTACACAACAGTAATTCCTCTGAAGTTCACTACTGTGTATAAAGACTGAATAGAATACCCTTGGAATTGAAGTTCCATATAACTGAATTGCACTCATTGGTAAACTGATGGTGTTATGTGTCCGCTAGGATTGCACTGCTAGGATGGCTGAGGCTGAGAGGGGGAGAGAGAGAGGGGTGGCTAGGGTTTTGGGGGCGAGAGGAGGGCGACATTTCTCATAGCATGTTTCTTATTAGAATTCCAAGGGCATAGGTAGCACCGAGGAAAATCATACAATTTGTATGTTTACTTTCGATCACAGTATCGAGGATATTCTTTTTTTCCCGCCTTCTATTTTTTTTCTATTTGTTTTTTCTCTCTCCATTTTCTCAATTTCTACTGCTTTTTGTTTTCCTATGGCAGGTTGACTATTTTGTTGATTGTCACTATTCTATGCCTGATGACCGGCTATGGTTGATTGGTGGCACAACTGCAGGAACGTTAGGTTACTTCCCTTTAAGAAATGACAATGACAATGCAGGAGCAATTGGTCCAGCTGAAGCAATCCTTGAAGGAGGCCATACAGGAGTTGTTAGGTCCGTGTACCCCTGTGCAGGAATCCATGGGAGCCTTGGGCAAAACAGGGGCATCTTTGGATGGACCGGAGGTGAAGATGGTCGTTTGTGCTGCTGGCGCTCTGACGAAATCGCAGAGATAAACAAATGTTGGATCTCTAGTGCACTAGTGTGGAAGCAGCAAAAGAAACCCAAGAATCGGCACCAGCCCTACTAGCTGCTATGGGTACCGTTTGTAACCTTTGGCACTGACAAGGGAAAGCCCTGTATGTTTATCTTATCTTTCAAATTCTAGGTCGTGATGAAACACATGAGTATCCCCGCCCCCAGAGCACATTGTGGGTGCAGTTTTGACGTTGCTTACTGTTTGAGAATGCTATCCTAGTTCAGCAACTGATTATCAATCTCTTGAAAAGTTGAGTACTACTGAAGTTTTCTTTTAGCAACCCTGAATTGAGCAGGCGATGGCGTGTCCATCTGGACCAGCTCAGCAAGACATTGTCCGCATAATAAGTAGTACTAGCATAGATGGATTCATAGGTTGTATTTGGTTCTTGGACTTAATTATTTCTGGCTGGGCAAGAGTTTAGCCCATATTAGCGCTCAACTGGGTGTTTGTTCTGGGTCTAACAAAACGCCTCGAGCGAAACGTAGGTAGATCAAAGGAAGCTGCCAAGCTGGGAAAGCGAAGAACCAGAGGTAAATCTCTGGAACGCAGAGCAACATTTTGAAGTATGTGGGGGAAGAGGTGGAGTCGATTAAACACGCGCTGCTGGACTGCACAGTGGCCAAGTTTTTTTTTGGGAAGAGGTGAAACTGATGACCTGTGTGAAAGTGCCAACCCTGTCTCCTGGGCAAGGGATCTGATTGATCGTGTTATTTCAGAAAAAGGATGCAGCAGTGATATTGTGTGGAGCATGGTCGATTTGGATGGCAAGAAATAGGAGACGCCATGGCAAAGGCCCACTGCCGGTCAAGATTGTAGCTCAGTGGGCAATTGAAACAGCCTTTGATCTTTGGCAGGAACTGCATCCACCAAAACCTCTGAAGGCACAAGGGACTGATCGACAGACTTGGCAAAGACCGGCACCAGGTTGGATTAAAGGCAGTGTGGATGCCTCTTTTTCAAGCTAGAACCAGAACTGCGGCGATTGAGGAGGGAAGGCCATATATATATGGTATGATCACTGTCTTAGCCCTTTGGTTGCAGAAGCCGTAGCCTGTCGAGATGGATTGGTTTTTTCACTGAGCAGAGGTGTGCAGAAGCTTCACCTGGAGACTGATTGTCAGGTCTTAGTCTACCGTATGGTTGAACCGTACAAACCAAAATTCAGAAATTTGGCCCCCTACTTCAACAGATGGAGAACTTGAGCCGGAGCTTTGATAGCTTTCTTTTGAGTTCCGTTAATCGCACTTGTAATAAAGTAGCTCATGAGTATGCTTGTATGGTGTCCAAAAAAAAATTAGGTGGTGGAGTGGCTTATAACCCCGCCTGGGATTAGGGATATCATTATAGCTGAGTGTAATTTTGTTCTTGTTTGATAGATGAAGCTCCGGTTTCCCCTAAAAAAAAATAAAAATCAACTAGTACAAAAGCAGAAGACAACCAGGAGCCAAACGCTTGAATTAGTCCGAACAACCCTAGGGAAAACTAGATGTAAAGAACCGCTATGCCATAGAGAAGTACAGTAAAGAACATGCACCGACGACGCTGTTCCACGATGTGCAGTCCTGCAGAAAGTATGGAGCATCTCACATCACCGAAGACAGGGGACAGGAGGGAGGAATAACGCGTGGAGCACACGGACGGGCGGGCCAGGAACCTCTCTGGTGGCAGACTGCCAGTGCAAAGTGTGCACGTACGTACTACGTAGGCTGTGAGATTCATCGTGATAAGAAGAAAGATACCGGCAGGCATAAATTCGATTCGATGAACAAACATATAGCCAGGCCGGCTTTCGGCCTTGTTTGGATGTTGTAGTATTAAGAAACTATAGTATCAAGAAACTATAGTTTTAGAATTATTGATGTGTAAAACCGTGGTTTAGAAAAAAGAGGTCTAGAGTGGAGTTTTTAAAACTCCAAAAAGACTACCGTTTCAGCAATACCGTGGTTTTCAAAACCATAAAGTTTGTTGCACCCAAACACTTCATAACACTCTAAAACCAAAGTATTTCACAAAACTATGGTATTTTTCTAAAACTCCAAAAATACTTTTGGTCCGGGCGTCCGCCGTTTGTTGTTTCGCTTTCATTTGCAGCTGTTGCCGCTCTTTTATTAAGGTGTTTGATTGGTCACATAAACCGGTTGATAAGACAAGCCAACTGATTTACTATAAAAAAAATACCATTAAAACATATGATGCTAATCGAGAGAAGGCTGCACCAGAGAGATCCGAGTCCGCCGCGTGCTGTCCGATGAATTTGATTGGGAGCTTTTAATATGACGGGTCGGACCGGACGTCGGGTTCGCGATCCAATTGACCTGCATGTGTTTGTTCAAATAAATTTGTTTATTACACATACAAAAATAATATTATATTGCTTCCAGAACCACTACCCTAGCTTGCTCCGCGGATGATTAGCAGCAGCTGTAGCGGCTCCGAAGGCTGCTGCCTTGCTTACGCTCCAAGTTCTCCCGGCCGGCTTTCATTGGCACAGCTAGCATTTGAAGCAGAAATAACTTTTTTATATTATTATAAAACTCATCATGCATGACATGCAATTATCTGTGCTTACCGAACCGTACGTTAACGTTAGCTAGCTTGCTAGGCGCATATGGACGACGACAGGCGAGCAAATAAAACCAAAGCATGATTAAGGGCCCATTTGGCATTATCAGTGTTGTGCGCTGTGAGTTTTCTCATAGCCGAACTCCACACTACTAGAGTAGTACTTACTTTGATCTTAAATAGTATACGGACGTGAACCAAGGAGGAGCTAGCGAGGGCGCTGCAGATCGAGACGGAGTAGTGAGTGACGAACACGTAGTACCAGATGGATCGGAGTCTGCCTTATCGTCAACCCAGATAGACCCGGACGTAGGGAAAATTTCACACACTGTACTCTACCTCCTCCGTAAAAACAATTGCAACAACAACGTTTCGCTAATTAACTAGGGCCAGTTTTTTTTTTTTAAAAAAAAAACACGATGCCGGTACTCCTCCCCGGGCTTCAATTTCCAGCTAGCTGTCGAGGGAGAGGCAGGTATAAAATGTGTCAATGTGCGCGCATGATTACCAAGTCTAGATAAGTCCAACTGAAAGAGACGTCGACCGGTCGGCGTAGCGTGGCAGAGTTTTCCCGGAGCCAGCTGCTTGATTGATTGGCAGGAAGGCTAGGCGGCTGATGTTTGTGCATGCAGCCATGTGAGCGGCCCTCTTTTCATGCGACCGACCGGACGCGAGTTTTGTGCGCATTGCCATGGGCGCTCGTTCTGGCCGTTCGACGACGTTAAATTTGGGCCCGATAGTGCCGCGCACCCAGAGGCAAAAGCTTTTAATGACCACACCGGCCGGTCGCCAGTGAGCAGGTGTAACGAACTTCCAGCGATCGGTGACCAACGGTCGGAATCATGAAAGGTATACTAGCAGCGGCAGCGCTAGCTGAGCTGGTGCCATAAAGAACTGATGAAACTGATGATGCCATTTGGTTTCGCTCCGTTTACTCGTGTTCGTTCTTTACTACCAGGGCCGCTCGCTCGCTGTCGTGGTTAACCTCTTTCTCCTTTTCTTTTCTTCGCGTGCGCCCGAGTGCGCGGATGCAGACGTTGGAGGAGCGCAGAAGCAGGGCCACCATGGGCAGGCGGCGCGAACCATGCAACTGCTCCCAACAGAGTGTGTTTTTTGTTTTTGTTTTGGCGTCTCGAGCCTGCCTGCGGTCGAGCCCTTGACCAACGATATTCAGCGGACGGTTTGGTTTCAATGGTTTGATTGTTCTCGAAGTCGAAGCCAACCCTCTGGGCTCTGGCCCTGCCTTTCTTGACCAAGCGTCGTGTCCAAATTAAAAGGCTTTCCAGTTTCGAATTTCCAACTGGCCCACTGGAGCCTCGTTGGCACGGCGGCCAGTCGGGCTCCAGCCAGCCAGCCAGCCAGCGATCTGCTCGTGCCTGCGAATCATCCTCCTCCATAGTCCCTACCTGTAAAACCTTGTTCCCCGAACCACTACCTGACCGTTCTGCATGCGCCAAGTGTTTTGCGTCTGCACGCTCTGCTTCATCCAGATACGCCTCCCACGCTCTTTTTCGTCTCGTCGGGCAAAACGCGGAACCGATGAAAAGTGACGGAAATAAAAAGACACTTGAACTCCACAGCTTTCAGACCTCTTTTGATTTTTTTTAATTTTATTCTTGAATTGACGACCCGTATAAGACGTATTGGTGGGTTGCAACGAAATAGACGATTTCTGGCTTAGAGATTTAAGCCCTATTTGGTTAGATGAGCTATTTAGTAGTGTAACTATAGACACTATTTAGTAGCTAGTTGATCATATTTGGTTCAAGAGGCTAATCTAGCCATTAATATAGTTAAAGAGAGAGGGGTATGAGTTGTAATTTTGGTCTAGCAGCCTCAAAAAGCCACCTCTAAGAGGCTACTTTTTTTTTCCTATCTGCTAAATAGACAGTAGCCCTGTGTTTGGTTTATTTGGGATTACTTGAAACTATTAAATAGTCAGTAGCACGTCCTCACAAGGAACCAAATAGGGCCTTATTTAGCGATGATATTACGTAGGAGTCAAACTCTGTGTCCTGCCTAAACACATGCTATTCTAGTTTGTGTGGGTACAAGAAGTTTAAAGATTTATTTATCATTGACCATGTCATGATATCCAATTTGTCGTGGGATCAAGATCCGTATCAATACATGAACACTTACCTCGCACACGTAATGGAAGAGAGCGATGGACCAAGGAGCACTTTGTATTTCTACCGTTTTGGAATTAGTTCTGCGCTGTGGACATACTATCCTAACTTGTGATGCATAGGAGAGATTAGTCCACGGATCCCTTTGGACACACTATCCTAACTCGTGCATGGGGATGATTGAGTCCCACATATACCTATTGCACAGTTGTGAATGAAGCAGTGGCGGAACCGGGGAGGGGAATTCAATGTGGATGGTCCACACCTGACGCCAGTGCGGACGTCCATCTAAATTAGGACACTTTGGACAAATGTCAACTCGGTTGAGTCCACGTTCAAGCTTAGACTCCTAACATAAATTCTCCTAATATAAATTCTCGGGAGTCTGGCCCGGTCGTAGTGTGTTTTATCAATCGTAGTGTGTCTTTGCATCTTGTAGGGATGACTGCTAAACTAGAGGTGCTCCATGTTGGCTTCTTGGATCACGGCCGCTGGTACCCACTGCCGCTCGCCATCACAACAGGGCAGCAGGGCTCGTGCCCCCGCCCCCCCCCCCCCCAACATATTTTTTATAACCCTGTAAATATTGCAATTCACCCATTTGTGATAATATTTGATTTTTTATAAATACTGAATACGTATATAAAACATTAAAAAAATTGTTACAAACACTCATGTATATATTTACCATACTTAAAAATGTCGTCATATTTGTTTGGCCACCCGTAATACACTCTATATTAGCCTATTAGGAAATAGTCGTGCCCATTCGAAAGTAAAATTCCACTTTGTTTTTTTTCAAGGGCTAGTTTAGTATAGAGCCTTAACTCCGTGATCTATGCTGAATTTGCAGTTTTTGTTGTCCAAGTCAAAGTAATTTACTTTTCTAATTTATTTTTTTAATTTAAATACAATGAGTTTCTGGAAGATCACGTGTTCATCAGTTTGGCGCTGCGAGAGCATCAAACCAAAACCGGAACCATGACACACAGGACTTGGAGTACGTGTAATATACCCACCCACTTCTATCTTTTTTTTTTAATTACCCCCTGCTGTCCTGAACCAGGGTGCAAGTGCAAAGGCAAAGCGCGAGAGCAGAGGACTCTTCCAATCCAAGCGAGAGGCGACAGCGGTTTCCTTCCCTTTATAACCCCAAGTCGTCACGTCCCCGGTCTCGGCAACGGGCTTCCTCTGCTGCCCCGGTGCACACACGTCGCCACCTGTACCGTTAAAGAATCTTCTTCACCGCCGCCGCCGCCTCCTTTCACTCTCCTCCCGAGTCCCGTCGTCCGCGCCCGCGGTCATGGCCACGGCCGTAGACCGTCAGCTGGTGGACGACATAGCGCCGGCCGAGACGGCGGCCGGCGGCGTCGCGCCGGTGCGGAAGCGCAGGGGTGGATCAAGCGGATGATGTACTCGCCCGTGGCAGCGGTATTAGCCGAGAAGGGGACATCGGCCGCCGCCGCCGACGGCGCGACGAGGACGACGAAGCCGCGGCGAGGCGGGTGGCTGCGGCGACTGCTGGTTCCGCCGCCGCGGGAGCACGTGCGGCGGCGGAAGCTGGTCGGCGGCGGCGGGTCGGCGTCCAGGCTGCTGGCCGGGCTGCCGAGGTGGAAGCGCGTCTCCATCGGCGGCGGGTGGGCGTCGGCGCTGCTGGACGCCGCCGCGTTCCGCGTCATGTACGTGGTGGAGGCCGTCGTGCTGGGCCTCGCGCTCTCCTGCTTCTTCTGCTGCTGCGGATGCCAGATATGAATTATGATAGGTTATTATTAGGTTTACCCTTGTAATCTCCCTAATTATTGTTAAGATTTTTATGCCCTCCTTCCTTCCTTCTTTCAACGTGGACGAAAATTTCCAATCTTTTGGCTTCGACTTGCTTCCTTCGACTTCAAGCGGTTCTTGCTTGAATTGGATGGAAAAAGAGAGAGAATGGCACACCACCATATGCATGTATCCCGTTGCTCGCCCATTGCTTGCCGAGCGCCGCCGCCTAGTAGTAACCGTTGTATATATAGGAACCCCAATCACCATGCATGATCTCATATGCTAACGAAGATCACGCCAGCGTTATGGCGGATGTACTATCTATGTACGGCACGGAGTAATTGCCAGCTGATTGTCTCTGTTTCGTTTTTTAGGAAATAGAAAAGAAAAACACCCTATGTATGACTAGTTCGTCAACCCGTGCTCTCGCACGGGTTAGAATCTTAGGAGACATTAACTAATAAAAAATAATTATATTAAATATTTTATCTTCACTAATGTTTTACATTAATAGCTATAATCGGTACTCTATAACCTATATCCATATGATAATCTATCAATTATTAATTTATATATATATTTATCCCTATCCATTGTTCTATTACATAGCACTTTTTGTGTCCCTCCAATATACATTTACTTGGTCATTTGCTAAAACTATTGGCTTTAGCTCCGTCTATATTTTGACAACACAAACCTCAATTTTTATCATTTTTACCAAATTTCAAGCTTATTAATTGCTCAGATACAATGGCTATTATTTATAATGGTGATTATAATCTATCGATTTGATGGAAAAATGTTTCAAATTTTTGCAAGAATTTTACACCTTTTTTTTATTTCTAGTGGTTTCATGAGTAATTATTTCTAGGAAGAATCATTTTTTTCTAGCATGATATATATTTATTAACATAAACTTAAAGTATATAAACTCTTATTTCATTTGTTTATGTGATATCATGAAAATATATTTTTTAACTTCCAACTTTTGATTTAGTTGTTTTAATATTTTATACACATGTTACTTTGAAATTTTAATGCTTATTACATCATTTATTCAACATTTTCATTTTTATTAAAAGAATATTCTAAATCCTAGGTTCGTTATTTCAGCATGCACCATGACACTTAGTATGTTGAATTTATTATATTGTATTAATATTGCTGATGCTTAAAGTAAATTACTAATATTTATACATGATATCAATCAAATTGCTTAAACTTTTTTAAGATATTGACTTACAAAATTTATTATCATGAGTATTATAATATAACTTAATGTAAAATGTAAGTTTCATAACTAATGTGGTTTGCTAAGAATATTTTCCACGTTTGATAAGCTTATAAAATAAATATTTATCCAAACCTATATATGTTTCCTTGGTCCACATAGTGGAACATAGCTTTGTGCATTAACTTAATAATTGAAGATGTGTCTAATTCAAATTTAGATACAAAACACGTTGGTATATATTACTTCACATTATGTTTCATGATGCCATCTGTTGGTATTTTGAATGCAAATTTATTAGGGGTCAAAGCATTATCTTTCATAGTTAAAGGTGGATAATCCATAAAAACATATTATATGAATAGTTTAATTGTCTTTTATAATTATGGACGTTTGAGTTCTTCCATATAGGCTTTATTGATCACTCCATGGGCCATTATGTCCTAATTTTTTTTTTAGCATCATTAGCATATAAACTCGATGCAACCATTGACATTATTCTTGAAATGAACAAAAAATTATACCTGGTAGTTAATAAGAATTATGGCTCTGTTTAGCTGGCGGGATCAAACTGTGGCTGGCTTTTTTAAAAGCCTAGATGAACAGTGGTTGGATGTTTCCTTTTGCTGCAGCAATCCAAGGACTTAAAATTAAAATGAAAATTATACATAATGGTCAATAAGGATTATATTATCACTTAGTTGTTGGCCACAGTCAAGTAACATTGTGTCCTCGACTTTAGTGACTCGTGCTTTGAATTTTTCACAATTATTTTTCCGATCTATTCTCACTTAAAGTTCTACTAACCATGCCAAAACAGTATAACACAATGACATTATTATTAAAGTGAAAAATTATACATGATGATCAATAAGGATTATATCAAAACTTATTTATTTGAAGTAATTTAAGGACATTAAAATTAAAATGAAAATTATACCTACTTGTCAAAAAGCATCATATCATGATGACTTATTTGTTCGCCACAAAGAAAGATTGCATCCTATACTTAGTCACTTTGCTTTGGTTTTTCAAAATTCTTTTCATGGTCTAATCACACTTAAATTTTTACTATAAATTTGGTTCGTAGTAGGCGACAAATTAAATTACAGTTATGGGTTATAGCAAGCAAGACGGTCAAACTTAGTGCATCATATAAGAAAAATTAAATTGTAATTAAAGGATTTAGCAAGAAGGTTATACCTTTAGTTTGTTGATGTGATTAGTGCCAACGTTGATATGTATAGATGTCATGGACGCCGAACTTCGTACCATCATGGCACCATCGGCCTCCGTGTTCCTGTGCCAGCCTTTCCTTTCCTTTCTTGACATAGTCACATAGATGAACTGCTTAACGTAGATGAGAGTCCATCTTCTCCGGGCATAGATGAAGTAGATAGCCACGGTGTTGATGTACGTCAGCTGATGCCCGTCCTTTCCCCACGCTGGCACACACCCATCCTTCCGTCCCCTTGATGCAGCTCGCTCGATCCCCGGTGGTCGGTGCAGGGCCGGACACTGCTTCCTCCATGTTTATGCTCACGTGTAGTTGATAGATTTTCTCAATGCCTAGATTTTTTAGGTGGTTGTTTGCTGCCGTGCAACGGACCTCCGCGGTGCCCCTCCAGATGGCCCGTCAATGGATTTATTTTTCCTTCTTTTACTCGTACGTAGTAGTAGTAGTAGTAGATTCTAAAATAATAGATTTATATTTTTCTCTTTTTCTATAATAAGGCAGAGGTGGGAGATGTAGGTAATTTTATTTAAAAAAATAAAATAGATCTAACGGTTATAGGTCATAAGAGCCTATAGAATTGATGGCTAGATGTTTTTCGATTAATGTGAGAATTTCTAGTATTTATCTTTTTTTTTTCTAGCGTCTGGTGAGAATTAATGTGGAGCCTCCGTTGGGGCCTTTAATTAGTAATAGTAAGATATTCTACTTCATAACATGTTTTGTTGCTTTACAAAAAAAAAAAAACATGTTTTGTTGCAAAAATGTAGACATCGTCTACTCCTTAGAGGAAATATGACATTTATAATGTAATGTTGTTGTTGCCAAATTAAAACATAGTAGATTACGTAAAAGTAAATACAGACGGTTTTGACGTGATAGTGATGATGGGTCTATCAGGCTAGATGTTAGGGTTAATTAATTAAGCATAACCACAAATATCGTAACTCTCACTAATTAGAAGAGGGGGTGTCACTACTGTCTAATTGTTGGTCAGTTATAAAGATCTCTAATTAGTTATTAATACATTGAAAAAAAAAACTAGTGATAGATCTAGGATCAAAGTTTAGGAACTGAAAGTCCATCTTGAACCTCCAGTCTCTCTTCCTCAAATCAGCTATAAAAAGAATTCTTGAAGGGGCTCTAGGAGGCTCCATAGGATTAGTGGCGGTACAAGGGCTTGAGTCCCCTCACCCCATCGCTAGATCAAGTCCAATTACTGTCTGCAACTAGTACTTTTAATTTGTCTCACCCCATCACTAGATCAAGCAAGTCCAATTACTGTCTGCAACTAGTACTTTTAATTTGTCATTATATGTGGGATCCTGCAGCCAACTCATGTGGGAGAGAAATGCACGTTTGTTCAACATCGAACATGTTTATGACAACACCTGATCAAGCAAGGTTGATCTGTCAGTATCTATTGTAGAAGCTGTGCACCTTGAGCGTGATTTTCCAACTTATTTGAGGGAAAAATAAGTTGTATATATGTTGTAGAAACCTGAGATAATCCATAAAATGTGGTTCTCACACCTATGCTATTATAATAAATAGAGTGTATTTGTAGAGAATGAATGAGTTATTACACCAACATGTACTCTTGTTCATTTTTTGTTTGGTCTGAGAAATATAATGAGTTATCACCACATCATTTCTCGCAAAGCTAATAGTTTGTACTAGCATTTTTTTTATCAAGTTTAAGCGATTGATTCATGATGTACCAGTGTACCACGTCAAATATGTATGTGGAGTAACTTGTAGTTGGCCGTAGAGCAATTGTTACATAGTACAGGATCGATTCATGTTTTGCTTGTGTTTTCTTTAGTTTCTTTTTCCATTTTGTTGCTCAGATTCTTCGTATGCTTCTCGCAAACTATTGGAAATACCAGTTTTAAAATATCACAGCACGGCGTTGTATTTAGGCCTCGTTTAGTTACATGCAAGTTTCACTGAAAGTTGCAAGTTTTTCCACTCTCTCTCCATCACATCAATTTCTATCCATATATATGGAGCATTAAATGTTAGTGAAAAAAATAACTAATTACACAGTTGTGTTGTAAATCACGAGACGAATCTTTTAATCCTAGTTAGACCACGATTGGACAATATTTACCAAATACAAACGAAATGCTACAGTTGCAACTTTTTCCAGCCTTTTGCATCTAAACGAGGCCTTAGTACTGTATAGAAAAAGAAGAAGATAGAGATAGTACTATTATCCTTTTGCCTGCGTCCTGTGTCTTCATCACACGTTCGCCTTTCATGAATTGACCGAAGTGATCCTGACTCTTCAGTGTTAACTAACTGTGCTACAGAGCTTCAAAAAAACTAACTGTGCTACAGAACAAAAAAGCGCATGGCGGCCGTGATATTTATGACCCGGCCGGTGCCTGTACATCGATCAACTGATCAACACGAGCTGGTAGTCGAATTACAAGTTCACGTCGTTTTCTACCGAAATATCCATCGTGTAGCTCAGCCAGCGCGGTTAAGATATTATTGTACAGTGCACATGGCCACACCTGAAAGCTGTGGAATTCGGCTTGTTTTCGCCCAGCTGATCAGCTCGACCGGTCACGCTCACGCATATATATGGGGCGCATGGCGTCTTGCTAGTGGGGACCAAGAAGAAGATTCTTATCTGCAGTCACTTCCCTTTCCGATACCGTTAGCCCGTAAAGAGAGTGAAGGGGGAGGAGGCTACAAGGATAACAAGTGTACGATCGGCAGGGGGACATGCATGGTCCATGGAGCAGCGCTGGTCGATAGTAGTGCTACTACGGTGGCCGCCAAACGACCAGCAGCGGGGGTGTCGGCGAGAAGGTCAGCCGGCGGGGCGGGCGCGCGGTGCCGGTGCCCGTCCGTCCATGTGCCCAGGGCAAGGAGCCGCAGCCAGCCCAGGACAGGAGGCCCCAACTCCAACTCCAGCCAACGGTAGGAGTGCATGGAGTATGGACGGTGAAATTTGGAGATATCTGGAACTGGAGCGGACGTGCGTGCTGCATAGGGGTAAACTGTTTTCCCGCCGTGTCTGGTTTCCCTGCAGGGCATGCAGCTGCCAATGTTGCCAGCACAAAAATCCATCCGGATTGCAGTGCAAGCAGCCTCCAGCCGGGCTTTTGTAGATTAAGTAATTTAATTTATTAAACTTGAATTGCTGCACATAAAACCAGATATATACAGATTCCAGCTGAGAAGACAGAGAAGTAGTACGTATTTACACAGGGCATGCGCGTGTGTATTGTACGTATGCAGAGGGATCGCGTCAGGTGTTGTTACCTGCAGATAGAGATAACCACTACGGGGACCTCTGTACACCATTGATCGATCCTGTACTACTAGACTAGTGCGCACCGCACGCAACACCTGCCTGGTGCTACAACTGGTCTCTCCTGCCGGCTTCCATCTCATCCAGTTCGTGGCTCGTGCGCGCGCCGGCGGTTTCCGTAGACCGCTGCGTTGTTCGGCTCTCCTCCTCCTCCCGCTCGCTGACGAACCTCAAGTGAGCGTGCGGCCAGAACCCTGCCATCGCCCAGACAGGTCAGCGCACGAGTTTGCATTGGTTTTAGCCTGCAGAGAAGCACAGGCACTGGGGGCTGCACCGGAGTTTCAGAGTTGCGTTTTGACTCATATGGCGCGGTGGTGGTTATGTTCTCAGAGTTTCATTCATTTCATCAGATGTCCTGGTTTAGCCAATTTAGGCCTGTTCGTCTGCAGCTAGCAGAGGTCGATCTAGTATATCCTTCATACGGCGCCTCGCGAGGATATTTGTGAAATGTGAAGCGACTGCATTATATAGTTTCAGGCAAGGGAAATGAACGAGGAAATACCTTTCTCATCTGACGGAGCTGGAAAGAACTGGAGGTAGCAGACTGAAGCAACCACCAATCCTAAAACGAACATGGCAAAACTCATCAGTCATCAGCACGAGACAGCTAGTTTACGAGCAGTTAGAAAGGCTTGTCGAGGCCCCCCTAAACGACGCGACGAACTCGAGCTCTCGTTGCACTTGACAACGACGAAGCAGTAGCACTGCTGCACCTACCGAGGACGCCGCCAGTGCAGACGTCTTGCCAGTGGTGCCAGTAGTCGTCCACCCGCGAGATGGCGATCAACGCCGCGACCAGCAGAGGCAGGAGGACGACGCAGAGCTTGGCGACGTGCCCCCGACGATCGAACACCGTGATCTTCCCGGCCAGGTACCATGACAGGAAACCCAGACCGGCAAATGACCCTGCCACACCCACGGAACAGACATGGAAATGTTGGTTAATTAAGTAGCCTTTGCACAACTAACTGCACACAAAGGGACTAATAAGAATATAAAGCCTTGGTATAGCCTGTTTGTAAGTGATACCAGGCAAATGAGTTCAAGTTACGCATGTAAGTGATTCCATATTCTGGTATCAAGGCAACACCCAGCTCACGAGTTTGAATTTTGGTTGGCTTAATTTAATAAAGGAATCGTTGCCCCTGCATATTTTTATGTCTGAGGTCTCATCGTCAGAATAAGCTTCGTATAGCCTGTTTGGATGCCTGCATCCCACCGGTCCAGGCTCCCGAGATGCAAGGCAGGGACGTTTGAATTGTTGCATGCCATCTGGCCATCTGGCCTGGCCCTAGCTCATGCGACCATATACCATCACCCTGGTTCTGGAGAAACATATATGAGTTTGGCCTGGCTCGCGCGATACGAATTCTGCGGCTGCCTCTGTCTGCCTCAATCTTGTGGGAGCTCGTAGATACCACAACCAAACAGTTCGTCCATGAATTCAGGCACTACGAGTACAAGCAAGCAAACAGGCGTATGCTGCATGGTCCGAGCCTGGCCGCCAACAACCTGGACCATGGATGTGGTACAGGCTAACCCGAGAAGAAAACCGAACACGCTAATAGTCATTGGCCGCCTTTTCACATCACCTTATTATGCTTTTGAATATAACTGTTACTGTAACTAGATAATTTGAATACGTTTTTGCTTAAGTGGCCTTTTATTAGAGCGTGTCCGGCTATTGTTGGCGTGCCATCAATCCTGTTCATTTCTATTACATGGCAGGGATATCTTTCATCTACTTCTTCCATTTAAAATTATACATTTAAAATTATAAGTTGTCATAGCTTTTCTACATACATCTCCAATTTGGAACAGAGGGAATGAAAAAGAATATAAACCTTGGTCAGTTGCTCGCTTGTTTTTTAATGCACTTGTAAGGCAGCGCTATTCTACACCCTAGGTGTAGAATAATATTCTACACCCAGTAGCTAATACTGACCAATACTGAGTAGTAAATACTAAACCATGTTCAATATTTTTCAGTAGTTGACGTCAATATTTGTCAGTACTACCAAATAATGAGAAATACCGACACGCAAATACTAAACAATACTGAATTTTGTTCAGTATTAATCAAGTATTAAACCTTTGGGTGTAGAATATTATTCTATACCTAGGGTGTAGAATAGCACGTATATGCACTTGTATATATAACTCAGCACAACTCAAAACTGATAGGACCGTCATTTAAAGTTTGAACAATCGATGTCATTTCACTTCAATGTGCCTTTTGAAACTAGGAGATGGGTTTTTAGTGCAAATGTTCATCGGTACTGTTCATTAATAAGGATATTCATGGGCTTTGTTTGTGAAGAAAAGTTAATTAATGAATCCATAATGATATGTCGCGTCATTATTATGTGGTTGCAAGTTGCAATGACGACTCACATGAGGTGTGGCCGCTGGGGAAGCTCTTGTGGCCTTCCTTGATCACTTTAGGATCACCATGGCATATGACTCCCGTTGTGATGTTGTTGTACACCTAGTAGATGGAGTACATACTCAGGTTGGGCGGAAATGAGTAAAATACATGAATAGTCCATTAACTTGTAACGCTGTGTCGATTTAGTCTATTAGGTTTGAAAATGTATTTTTGGGTCCATAACCTTGATTTGTGGTGCATCAATAGTCTAGATGACGTCATCACGGTTTGAAAATGCATTTTTGGGTCCATAACCTTGATTTGTGGTGCATCAATAGTCCAGATGACGTCATCACAAGTTTTTTGTCTACGTGGGACTGGCCACCGTGGCAGCCGAGGTGGCCTGGGAATCCGGGCTGGGCGCCTAGCACGGAGCCGATCAAACCCGTCCGCGCCGGCGTCGCGCGCCGCCGCGCCGGGCGCTCGATGGCACCGGCCCCTAAAGCGTTCGCCCAAGGCGGGGGAGCTGCTCCAGCGGCCGGGCGCGAAGCCGCTAGGGGCTCAAGAGAGCCGGCGGCGCCAAGCGCCAAGCTCGATGTCGCCGCCGTCGCCGTCACCCGCGAGGGTGGCCAACTCCTTGCGGCGGCGCAGTCGCTGAAGCTCCTGCTGCAGCGAAACAGCACCGGCGCAGCGTCGAGCGCCGCGGGCATCCCGGACCTCGCATCGCGCCGCTGCTCCGCGACCTTTCCGCTGAAAAGCGTCGCTGTCTGGCTGGCGTCTTCCGCTTCTGCGCTCTCCTCTCTCGTCGCCCTCCGGGCTCGACCCGCGATGACGTGCCCGCCTCTCGCTCAGCGTGTCATCGATTCGCCACCATGCGCGCATGAATGGCAGCCTTGGCGGCAGGGGGGCATGTGAGCAGTTGGTGTATGCATGGACGCGAATACGCTCCTGGCGCTGCGCGTGGCGCCTCCCTGCTAGCTCCCTGAGGCGTCGCTGTCGTGCTGAGGGCTCGGCGTGCTGCCCGTGTCACGCCACGCGTGCGACCCGAGGGCCTGCGTCTGCCTGTGAGGCTGTCACCGCAGCGCGCAGCTTTTTCACCAACTTAGCGCGGGCCGGCGGTAGCCATCTGCCACCGTGTTGCGTTGCACTTGTTAGCGCGTGGAACTGGACTGTTCACGATCCGATCCTACCGTTGCTTGGCCGCTTGCTTGCTGACCTCGGCTGCCACGGTGGGCAGTCCACGTAGACAAAAAAACTTAATGTGACGTCATATCCGGACTATTGATGCACCACAAATCAAGGTTATGGACCCAAAAATGCATTTTCAAACCGTGATGGCGTCATTTGGACTATTGATGCACCACAAATCAAGGTTATGGACCTAAAAATGCATTTTCAAAC
>JADLZL010007369.1:0-65099 GCA_015844335.1 Chrysopogon serrulatus
GAGGGTGGACTACAGAGGAACCAACGCAGGCCGCCACCGCGCGACTACCACACGCCCCCACGCCGGTGCACTGCTAGATAAACAAGATATCTAGACACCACGTCTCATATTAGCCTACCATCTACCCAGCGTGCCGCTTGGGTAAACGCTTATACTTGCAGCAATTACATGAATCTGCAATAAGATCAAACCAAACTATCCTAGACATATAATCAAAGTAGACACTGACTATTACAATTAAGAATATATAAGAGATTAAGAACAATGTTGCCCTCGAATCATAATATTGAATACAATAAGAGCAAAGTACTAGAACTATACCGAACTCCGCGCCTAGCATCGCATCGCTGCCCGGATCCTCAGTGAAGAACCAGGAATTCTTCTACTTCTAATCTAACTAGGCTAAAGCTTTGGTAACTAGAGAGGCCTCGATGAACTAGAGAAGGCTCTTGACTGGCCGGATCTCCAAATGACTTGGATGCCTTTAGGAGTCTACCCTCTTTTATTTATAGCCCTATGGGGATTGACGTGGCGCCGCAGGATCAAACCGACGCAGAATCTGGCCAAGATGACTCTCATAGTGGCGAGGAAGCTTCTCCGTATGGGGCCGAAACTTAGAGTTGGCGCTGCCGCCATGGTGGGGTCGTCGCCCCACCGCGTACTCTCTGCCCCTGCTCCTTTTAGGTGTTCTAGATGGTTCCCCTCGAGCCCAATCGCATATTTCCGTGTGGCGGATAAGTTTTCGTGCTAAATATGCACTAGAATCCCTCTTTTCATCTTTTCTCGAAAATCACCCAAAAAAATACGAGAATATGCAAAACTCGTGAGCTGTTGTCGAGATAAAACCTTAGACTATTGTGTTTTTTCTTGTTTTCCGAGGTAAAAGACCTAATAAGTTGGATTTCAACGAGTGTCAACAATACCCCCAAGCTTTTACCTTTTGCCCCTTGGCAAATAAACTAAGCCTACCAAGATCGCATTTGGTGAGGAGTTGCCACAATGTTTATTATATACCTTCCATTACACATGTTTTCAACAAAAAATTTCCTCTAGGATCAAACAATGTATGCTCTAACCTTCAAACTTACTCATTTTACGTAATATGGGGCTTCCACGGCTTTGCACAAGTCTTGAGCAATCGAAAGATAGAACAATCCAGCTAAGTACTATATCTCAAATTCTTTGCAATACCAACATTCCGGAGATTTTCATAAGGTTTTCGAGAATAAAACTAGTGCTTAATTGTATGACACCCTCAAGTCTCTCAATGTATGTGGTATTTAGGTTCTCTCTTGAGGTATTATCGTTGTTATGCCTCCTATAGCTAAAGGCATATATGGTGGAGGCTTATAGGGGTGGCAATAACAAGGATAGACATACTTGCAAAAACATGTATTGTAAAGTCAACTAGTGGATCCATAGAGAATCAAGGCATACAATCAACCAAGATGTGCATCCGTGTTGGTATTTTTAAACGCAAAATGTGAGAAATCCGCAAGCGCCAAGGTGGTGATGTATTTATTTTTTATTAAAAGTAAGTACAATTTGCCATGCCTGTCCTAGGAAAGCGGTGTAAGCTGGCTCTCTAAACTCTCATCCCTCTAATTCCTACAAAACAAACAAAATATTTATAAACATCAAACTATCATTCCCTCTTTTCAATTACTTCTAACTAAACTGGTGTAAATTTCCGCTATCAATTCCCTTAGAATAGTCCCTACCCAAAAAATCACGAGAAAGAAACCACGTTCTCCTAATTCCTATCACTAACAATGACGCTATGGTAATATATATATGTAGCGGTTCTAGCTTTGGTCTTGTTTGTAGATGTAGTGTGCATATATCCGGAACTTTTTATTTACAGCACTCTCATCATTCTAAATTATAAGTCGTCCTAGCCATTATAGATAATGGTTTTTGATAAATATGTAGAGCCATATATAAGAAAAGGAATGAACTATTTATAATTTAAAATAGACTCTGTACTTGTGTAGTACTCCAAATATCTCTTGTCCTCCAAATATCTTCAGGTTTTTTTTAAAAAAGTGATTGAGAATTTTTCTCTCATTTAAATTTAAGGCCTTGTTTTTTCCCCTCCAAATTTTAAATTTTTTTTACTCTCTCTCCATCACATCAATTTTTACCCGTATGCATAAAACATTAAATGTAAATAAAAATAATTAATTATATAGTTTGGTTGTAAATTATGAGATAAATCTTTTAAGGCTAGTTAGTTCACAATTAAACAATATTTGTTAAATACAAACAAAAGTGCTACAGTTGCTCAGATTGTAAAAAATTGTAATCTGAACAAAATTAACAAAAGTTAATTGAAAAAAACACTGCCACGTCAGACCAACGAACCGCAACCCGCCTTCGAAGTGATGGCGCAGGAAAAAGCGGTCTTCTCGTTCTCGAAGTCGAAGGAAAGAAAAGGAGGAACTTTTGAGCCAGCGTTGCGTTGCGTTTGCGTGCTCTTTCTTTTCTTTTCTTTTCCCCCTCGAATCAGGAGTTGAAACTGGGAGCTTCCGAAGCCTTTTAGCCCATCACGGGCGCAGCTCTTTTCCCATCTGTCCCCCCGCGCCCCGCCCCGCTACTCCCCCTGCTCTGCTCCACCGGCGACCACCATGCCGCTGCCGACGATGACCCACTCCTCCGCCTACCTCCTCCCGGCCTCAACCGCCCCATCCAACCCCAGCGGCGCCGACACGGCCACCTACGCGCTCGTCGTCCTCAACCAGCGCCTCCCCCGCTTCGCGCCGCTCCTCTGGTCCCGCGGTGACGCCCCTCTCCCACCTCTCGCCCGCTTCCCACCTCTCGCCATTGATTGCCTCTCGCTTCGCCTGATCGGTTCCCGCCGCCGTGTCTGACTGACTGACCCGTGTGCTCTTGGTTTTTTTCGCATGAGGCCAGCGCGCCTGCGCGTATGCGCGGACGGGGGCGCCAACCGCGTCTTCGACGGCATGCCGGAGCTCCTCCCGGGCGAGGACCCCGCCGAGGTCCGCACCAGGTGATTGCGAATCCCAACTTTGCCTGTTCTTTCCTTCCGTTTGCTCGTCCGTCACCAGACCGACTGGATTGCTCGTCGTGTGCTCGATGGAATGCACCAGAGACAACGATGAGTCCTCGTGTACTTGTCTGCTTGTGCGCGGATGCGCCGCGAGGGCGACGTAGCTGCTCGCATGGCGCCAAGGGGTGCCTTCCCGAATCCGGTTTCCAGTTGCGTTGATTCCCATACATATATATGTTTATTGCGTGCAGCATCTGCCTTGCCACTTCTTTGGAATGAATGGTTTAGCTGTTGCCGTTTTCATCACTCTTGATAAAATTGAAGTGAAGACGGCCCTCCCCATTGTGCTGTAGTTGCTATATCTGGAATGGCCGTTTTTTTTTTTATGTCCTTCCTTTGATAAGGAGTACCAGACAAGCAACTTACTGTCTCACTTCAAAGAAAATTTCGGGTGACGTGAAAATTATACTTGTTTCCTCATGCTACATATGTGTCTCAGAGCGTCTTTTTGGGGCACTCTTTTGGCTTTGGTTGTTTGCCATAAATTTGAGAAACCTCTATGCTTTCCTTCTCAGATTAGAAAAAATGTTAGTCCAATCAATGTTAATTAGCTGAAAATATGGTGTATGTGGGAGTATTCTGTCTACCAAAGGAGCATGGTTGGTTGGTTTACCATGAACAGTTTGGAAGGATTCGGGGCAGTTTTAATCTAATGTATCTTATCTTCTTGCAGGTACAAGCCAGATGTAATTAAAGGGGACATGGACTCAATAAGGCCAGAAGTAAAGGAGTATTATTCCAATCTGGTAATTGCTGTACTTTTAATATTTAGCATTCGTGGTTGAAAGTGACAGCCTAATGCTTGGTAGCTCATACATGAACCATATAGTCCACGTGAATATGTTTGAAGTTCTCCTTTGGCTGCTGCTTTTGGCAATAACAAACTGGATATCAGACCTTGATCTCTGCTCCTTTGATTCCAAATGCAAGTTGTTGTAGAACCTCTGTTAGTCAGATATCAAACTGGATATCAGACCTTGATCATTATAGTACTAAATAAAATAAATATAACTAATTATATTTATTTTGAAAATTAAACAAATAAGTTAATGAAGTCATGAAGCGTACAACAAATGAACAAACACAAAAGTGTTTTGTCCATTAGGCCTAACCTGAACAAGTCGGTCTAATGGCACTTTTGTGTTTGTTCATTTGTTGTGAACTTCATCACTTCATTCACTTATTTGTTTAATTTTTGGATAATTAGTGAATAGGGTTTGTAAGTTGATGGCCATTTCCTTTGGTTGACTTCGCCATATCTTAAAAAATTTTCGTCCTCCGCCACTGTATATGACTGACGATCCATCACTGCTGCAGTAGTCATTCAACCAGTTGCTAGCATTCTGTGTTTGTGAAATTGCCTCAAATGTTAAATTGACGTAAATAATATCAGTTATTGGTTGAGATTGGGCTGCTTAATTTGCTACATTGGAATGCCTTGACTTGTGTTAGAGGAGTTTCTGGCGCACTCGTCCAGTGTTAACTGCCTCGAGATTGTGGGGAAGACCTCACAGTTTCTTGTCACTGAAGGAGAGGACTATGTAAGGTCAATCTTTGGGCTATTGGGAAGCCCAATTCTTAGAAATCAGAAGTCAAAATGTCACATTATAATGCTTTGCTGTTTTATTTGTTTATTGCACTTTGAATACTGCACCTGCGTTATTCATGTACTTTGAATATTCTCAGGAAGCTAATGGGCTAAGAAATTAGGCACTTTGATATCCCCTGTATTTTGTTTTTGATTTACTTCTTTTGGAGAAAATTCATAGATGCCATTGGTAAACTGAAGAAGCACTTGTTTGCTAGTTCTGTCTGCCATACCCCAGCGCTGCTTTAAGATGCAGCTTCCTGTTCCTATACCCTTGGATACTGGAAGCTCATTTGTCAACTGGGACATGAATCTTTCGTGACTTACTTATTGATATTCTTTGATTGATTGCAGGGCACAGATATAGTTGATGAATCACATGATCAGGACACAACTGACTTGCACAAATGTGTATCGTTTATCACAAGCCATCTCCCTATCCCAGAGAAGTCTAATGTAGTCCATTTAAATTGATTAGAAAAAAAAACATCCATTATAACTATGCAATGTCAGCTTAACAGATTTTACTGTGATTTCTCTAACTGCAGCTGTATATTCTTGTTCTTGGTGCACTTGGTGGAAGGTTCGATCATGAGATGGGGAACATCAATGTATTATATCGCTTTTCAAACATCAAGATCATCCTCTTATCAGATGATTGTTCAATATTTCTGCTCCCCAAGACACACTCTCACGAGATCCATATTGAGAAATCGGTTGAAGGTCCTCACTGTGGTTTGATTCCCATGGGCGGGCCTTCAGCTATCACCACAACCACCGGGCTCCGGTGGAATTTAGGTAAAAGCATCACACCCTGTAAATCCTTTTTTTTTTTCCTTCACTTCCTCTTCAGATATGGCAACGTCTAAAATCGTTATACTTCACTTCCTCTTCAGATAATACGAGCATGAGGTATGGTGGATTGGTAAGCACATCTAACATCGTGGATGACGATAAAGTGACCGTGACTTCAGATTCTGATCTGATTTGGACCATATCACTTCGGAATTGAGCTCAACTTGCATGATTCCATGCCCTAATTTTGTCACCTCAGAGTCGCATGTATTCAGTTCAAATTATTCTGTGACATGGTGTGATATTGTTTTCCCCTGCATTTTGCAGCTGGCTATGTCTGTCCATTCAGCTGACGCTTTTGTGACAAAATGCGCCACACCTCCCCCCCCAATCTATTCAGCTGTTTGGGCATCTGATCACCAACTTGTTGAAGTGCATGATTGCAAACATCTCTTGCATTTTTATGATTTCCTTGGCCGTTTCGTATGCATTCGGATGTTTCTAGATGAGGAGCCTCCATCAGCTCCTGGGAACCTACGCCGACGCTTTTGTGACCTAGTCCTTATCCAATCACAGCTCGGCTTGCTATGAAAAAAATCACAGCTCGGCTCCATCCTCTCACTGTCACCGGGCCCAACATTCCATCTGGCTGGACCCACCCTGATATTTTCCGGTGACTTTCGTCCTCTGCACCAGGGTCCACCACCTTTCCCTCCCGCGCCTTCTTCCTTCCTCCCCAAGACCGCGAGTAAAAATTCGCTAATTCGATTTCACGCAGCAGCAATCTTGAGCTCGGAGCTCTAAAATAATCTCTTGTCGAAGCCTCTGGAAGGTCAGCAGCTAAACCCAGGCAGCCTCCAGTGCTGGAGCCGTACTCGAACCCTAACCCTAGCCCCCAATGGCGGCCGGCGGCGGGGCTCCGTGGGCGGAGCGCGCGCGGGTGGTGGGGACGCAGATCCGCAACAGGTTCCGCGTGGCGCCCGTGGACCACCGGTCGCTGTGGCTGCGGGCGGACGGCCGTGTCGCCACTGAGGCGGTCCGTCGGTGGTCGGATCGCGTTCGGGCCCTGCTGCAGAGGGATCGGGGCGCGGACCGGAGCTCCGCATCGACAGAGACGTCTCCTGAGGCGGCGGCAAAGCCTTCGTCCAGTGCTTTGAGATTCTACAGAAAGAGAGGTATAGATAAGTGTGATTTTTTTTGGAGCAGTTTGGTTCAAATGTGGTGTGCGGCAGTTTTGCACCAGCTGGTGGTTCGTTTTGACACTAGTGTGCCCACTTCAGTACTGTAAATGTTTACAGCTTCTTTGAACATTTAGTGTCAGCTTCAGTATTGCAACTGATATGGTCTTCGACTCTTGGTTAATCTAAGGCTGGGGCTACGCCCTCAAATTCTAAAAAAAAGTATCAGTTTCGACTATTGGAACTGCAACTATGCAAAATCTGGTTGCTGCAACTTATGTTCTAAGCTTCGATTATGATGTCATGATAAAAACTAAGGATATCGCACTGATGAGTTATTTTGTTATTTCAGTGGGCAAAGAAGTTAATGGGATTGAAGACTCTGTTATTTTCCGTTCGCTTCAAGCATTGGCTGTTCCTCTTATTGGCAATGCATGCTATGTTTTTATGCATGGCCTTAACTCTGTTCAGGTATCCTAGTTAACAAGAGAACACTTGAGTACTCTGGTCGTTTTGTTTTCTCTAAACTCCGTGTATGTGCAGGTATATGGTGCAGAGAAGCTTCATCAGGCATTACAAGGGAGACCTAAAGGCAAGGCTCTTCTAACGGTACGGACTATCTTTATTGTGACACATTACTCTTATGTGTATCATTGGGATTTAGCTAGTAAATCTAAAGGTTTTCAGCTATGCTTCTAGTCATGCAATGTTATCTTTGTAATTTCATTTCAGGTCAGCAATCATGTGGCGGCAATGGATGACCCCTTCGTAATTGCCTCCCTTCTCCCACCATCTGTTATGCTGGAAGCACAAAAGCTGAGATGGACACTGTGTGCGACTGATCGTTGCTTTACAAATCCAGTTTTGTCTACATTCTTCAGGTCTGTTAAGGTGTTACCTGTTTCTCGTGGTGAAGGCATCTACCAAAAGGTATCCATCTTATTGTTAACGAGTATTTGATGGGCTGATTTATCCGTGCAATTCATATTGTGAAAACATCAGTATTTTAATTTAGTGAGTAGTGTCATCTTGGGAATTGCAAAGGGAGAGATACCTCATGTGCCTTCACTCGTCATTTTGCCCTGCTGTACTTCTGGGGAATAATGGTGGCAATACATAATGAATTTCAATACCAGGCTTTGCTACTTTTTGAATAGGGAAATTGCAACAGGCAGAGGTGTGCTATCTTTTAAACAATTAGCATATGCAGATTTGAGAATTCCTTGGTTTAATGGAAGTAATTAGATGAAAAGCATGACAAAGTCTCTGGTAGTTAAGGTACTATATTGAACCCCTAAGGTATTTATATATCGGTATTCCTTGCTGCATGGGTTTACACTTTACACACTTCCTTTTGCCCTCTTCTCATTTATACAATGTTAATGCCTTCATGCTTTGAATATCATAAGTCATCTTTTTTCTGATCTAAATCATGGAGTATGATTGATTACATTTGAACTATTGAATTGGATGCATCACTGGATTTGCTCTTCATTTGTAGCCTTTTTTCCCCCTTTGTTCAGGGAATGGATATGGCACTTTCAAAACTTAACAATGGTGGATGGGTTCATATATTTCCTGAAGGAAGTCGTTCAAGGGATGGAGGGAAAACCATTGCTCCTGCCAAGAGAGGGGTTGGAAGGCAAGAAAATCATTTCCCTCCTATACTGTCCTTTTTCTGAAGAATACTGAACCAGATCACCATCTGTTTGCTTCTGTCTGCATAGAAAAACCTGCACCCTGGTTATGCATACACATTATAGACTTGTGTTTTAAGGTCATTGATCTGTTTTGAGTTTACTTAGTTTGATTGCCTCTTGCTTTACCAGATTGGTAATGGATGCCGACAGCCTTCCAGTTGTAATACCCTTTGTCCATACTGGGATGCAGGATATAATGCCAGTTGGAAAACGTATTCCCAGAGCAGGAAAAAGGGTGTGTGCCCCCACACGACTCATCAAATGCTTTCATAAAGTATTTGCAGAACTCTAAATTATTTATTTATTTGATTTTCTAGGTGATTGTGGTTGTGGGTGACCCAATCAACTTTGATGACCTGCTCATTGACAACTGTGATGACACCCAACACATCTCTAGAGGGATCTTGTATGACAAAGCAACACAAAGAATTGGGCAGCGATTGCAAGAACTCAAGGTTGAAGTTGACAGACTGGCTGCAGAGCAGCAGTCTGAACTCCAAAATCACAATGTCGATGATGGATACCGGCTGTGGCAGCAAGTCGATTGGGAAGGATTTGGCATAGGGAGTTCCATGTTGTCATCAGAACCTTCAGCTGTCCAAGTGCCATTAAAGGAAGCCGAACCTGAACCACACCTGGAAGCGGAACTTTGCGCGTCTCCAGCTCCAAGTGCAGCGATCTCTTACAATGTTGCTGTTCCACACTGGTTCCAGCGTCACGTGGATTCTTCTGAGCTCATGGGGTTTTCTGCGCGTGGCTTGATCAAGAATGGCAAGTTCTTAGAGGAAGGTTACAGGGAACTCCAACAATCGGCTACTGCTCTGAACACCTGGTGGATTGCTCGTGCCAACAATGCTGCACACCGATGGAGCACTGCTTGATTGAGGCCACACCTCCCTTTGTACATAAGTTGCGGACAGTTTTGATAGATTCCAATTTCTCTCTTTCATGGAGTCAGTGAATTGGAATTAGGGTTATGTGTCGACTGTACAATGTCTTACTAGGTGGCAAGTGCCGCTTGGGCTCTAGGCGTAGGATTGTACTTCAAGTTACAAGTTATAGGAGACCTCGATTTTTTTTGGGGGGGGATCAAAGATCTCGACGTGTAGGTACACGTGTACCTGAACATTGCCATCTACAGAAAACGCGACACAACTGTTACCAAAATAATTGTGAAGTTTCGTCACCGTTCATCTTCGGCCACCGTGTTGTTGCGGCATCTTTGGATCAAGAGGAACGGAGGTACGAAAAGTTTTTCATAAACACATTCATATCTTTACCTTTTCGGCGGTTCAGCAACCCTAGCCATGAATTCAAACAGACCTTAAGAACTCATGGGCCATAACTCAATCCTGTACTTTTGCTTGTTTTTCTTTTATTTTAAAATCGTATATTTACCATAATTTACCTTTTCTTTTACTTTAAAATCGTTTATTTACAAGAATTTATGGCAGCGGTACTTTTGCATGTTTTCCTTTTATTTAAAAAAAATCGTTTATTTACCAGAATTTATGGCAACGGTAGAAAGGCAGCAGCATCAATCACAAGCTCCCAACGTTCACCAGCGAGTTTGAACAATTTTTATAGCCGTTAGACACAGTCGCCCATTCCCCACCCTCCGCGTTTAAAATTTCCAACTCCGCCTCATCTTCTTCCATTCCCCATTCTCCACTAGCATCAATCACCGCCGCCGCCCATCCTCGAGCACCATTCCCACAACAGCATCCGCCTCCGAGTCTGACTCCAGCGAGCGAGCGCGACCAGCGACAGCGACCCATATGGCCCTCCGCGCGCTCGACAACACGATGCCCGCCGCCGTCGAGGAGCGGCCCAAGAAGGTGGCAAAGGTGGGCGTCCCCGCCGCCGCCGTCAAGGCCGCCTCGCCCGGGAGCGGCGGCAAGAAGAAGAAGAAGGGGAACGACGAGAACTCGGCGCCCAGGGCCACGGCGGCGGCGGCGGAGCAGGCCGTGGAGTACATCCCGTCGGAGGAGCTGGCGGCGGCGGCCAGCCCCAAGGCCAAGGCCGCGGGGCTGGTCGCGGACCTGGACTCCAAGGACTGGGTCAGGACCTGCGAGGCTCTCAACGACGCGCGCCGCCTCGCGATCCATCACCCCGCGCTCCTGAATCCGATCCTGTGAGTTTGCTGCTGTTGCATTCTCGTCCGATCCGATTTCGGGAACTTTTTTTTTCTCACCCGCTTTAATTCGCGTGGCTGATCCGGCGGCAGAGAGAAGGTGGTGCTGGCGGTGGTGAAGACGATGAAGAGCCCCCGCAGCGCGGTGCTCAAGACGTCCATCATGGCCTGCGCCGCCATCTTCAGCTCCTTCGGCAACCTCCTCGCCTCCGTCTCCGACGACGCCTTCGACAAGCTGGTACGTGCCGTGTCGCGCATTCCAACCTTCAAGAGGACAGTTACAGATCCCAGTTCGCGGCTGCTGACTGATATGAGTTCGTCTCGTCTCCGTTGGCAGCTGCTCCAGCTCCTGCTGAAGGCGTCCCAGGACAAGCGGTTTGTGTGCGAGGAGGCCGAGAAGGCGATGCGCGCGATGGCGGCGTCGATGCCGCCGCTGCCGCTGCTGAAGAAGCTCAAGGCGTACGTCCACCACGCCAACCTCAGGGTCAGGGCCAAGGCCGCCGTCGCCATCTCCCACTGCGCCGCCCGGATGGTACGCCGCGCCACGCGCAGCAGCAGCTGCTCAGTACATATATATAGCTCGCTTTCAGAGACTCACAAACTCCCTTTGTTGTCCGCGCAGGACATCGAGGCGATGAAGGAGTTCGGGATGTCTGCGCTGCTGCAGGTGGCGGCGGAGCTGCTGAACGACCGGCTGCCGGAGGCACGGGAGGCGGCCCGCGGCGTGGTGGCTTCGATGCACGCGGCCTTCGCCAAGGATGCCGCCGCGAACAGCCAGGAGGGCGACGCGGCCGCGTCCTGGGAGAGCCTCTGCTCGCTCAGCCTCCCGCCCATCTCTGCGCAGGCCGTCGCCAAGATCACCGCCGCCTCCTCCTCCTCGCAGTAGCCACGCGTGCTTTGCTGCGTTGTTTGGGCTCGTCGTCCGGTTCGGTTCAGAAAAAGTAGCGCTGCGTGAGTGTGACTGAACTAGCCTAGACTTCTTGCTAGTTTGTCGCTGCTGCCGCCGCGGTTGAGTTTGTTTGTTTGCTTTGCTCATTTGTTTGTTTCTACTCCATGCTATCTCGCATGGTTAGTTCTGTTTATTCCTTTATTATGTTATACAACAAGTAATAGCATATCATCAATTCACATGGCTGTGTGGTGTGGCAACATCAAGCAACACTTTAAAAGAGTCTGAATCTGAACACACACATCAGAAAAGCAGAGAGATGAAAATTCAGGTTCAGAAATAGACAAGCCGGAATTATGTTTGTCCGATCTGTTCGCTGAACTTTCTTCAGTGTCCAGGGAACGGAGGACTCCTGTGTGTGGAGTTTAATAACATGGGGTCAGAGACTGAGATGGGCACTGAGGTCAAAAGCTCATCCTGCAGCAAGGGAACCGAACAAACCCAAGCTTCTCTCAATCCCGAAATCTGTGGCATCCATCCATCAGAAAACGACGTCATAATCGTCCTTAGCCCAGCAATCTTCCAAAAGAAAAGAAAAAAAAAACTAATAACAGTCCGAGTCCGAGGCACGTTCGTTCTTGCCCCACGCCTGTCAGATTGTGAGCCTGTCACTGCCCAAGTGGCCAGTGGGTTCAATCATTCGTAGGCGACCAGCTGATCTGCGGCTGATTGCTTCAAGGAATCGGAATCCTCCTCCTCCTCTCTCTCTCTCTCTCTCTCTCTCTTATCCGAGTATACACCCACCCGTGTCCCGTCTGCTTCACGCAGATTGTCTACTTGCACGAGCACGAGCGTCCATGGACGGGAGCAGCAACAAGGTTGAGCTCAAGCCGCACGGCGACGTCGCGGAGGAGGACCCTGCCCGTCGCGGCGGTCCGGGCACGGATGAAGCCGACGACAACGAAAAGGCGCCTCGCCGGAGCAGGCGGGTCGCTTCCCTCGACGTCTTCCGCGGCCTCACCGTCGCGGTAAGTGCGCAGCGCCTCTCTGCAGACCTGCTCGCTCGCTCATTCAGGAAACCTCACAGGCTCATGGCGGCCAAAGTCATTAGCAGCAGCAGCAAGGAAGGTTTCTGAAGTATTCACAACTGCAAGTCCGGGATTGATCGGTGGGGACGCAAATGTTTCGGTTTTTTTTTTTTTTTCCTTCTTCTCCCCCTGGTTGCTATTCCTGACCGAAAGGAATCATAAAGGAAGTATTCGTTTTGCAAATCTGGGGCCTGAATGCTTGAGCATTCGAGAGTTCAGAGACTGCTGAGTTATCTGTCACTTTGCCAGTGTTCAGTGTCTGCTGTCCATGACGTCGTGCTCGTTTTGTATGCAGCTGATGATACTGGTGGACGGCGCCGGCGGCGAGTGGCCGGTCATCGGGCACGCGCCGTGGAACGGCTGCAACCTCGCCGACTTCGTCATGCCCTTCTTCCTCTTCATCGTCGGCATGGCCATTCCCCTCTCCCTCAAGGTCCGTGGATCCATCCATCCATGCTGTTCGTCTCAAGTTCATGCCCTGTCTGCATCAATTGCTGTCCCTTTCCATGCTTTCTCCTACACGCCACGCACGACGCCATCGGTCTAGTCTGAAACTTTGAATTCAACAATCATCAACTGAAACGCAATCAAAAGCACACTGAAAGTTGCTGTCACCGTTTCATATTCTATAGCCTAACCTTTTTTTTTTCTTGGGACAAATGTGCAGAGGATCCCGGACCGTGGCCGAGCCGTGAGAAGAGTAGTCATAAGAACACTGAAGCTGCTCTTCTGGGGCATCCTGTTGCAAGGTTATTCTGCTGTAAACGCATGACCCTTCGAATCGTCGCACATTCCCAAGTCTATA
Source organism: Chrysopogon serrulatus (assembly GCA_015844335.1). Lineage (NCBI taxonomy): Eukaryota > Viridiplantae > Streptophyta > Magnoliopsida > Poales > Poaceae > Chrysopogon > Chrysopogon serrulatus. Next base: position 13,248 of record JADLZL010007369.1, read on the forward strand.
GGCTCTAGCAACAAAGCTGATTAGAAATTGATAAATGTACTCAGGTGGTTACTCCCATGCTCCGGATGAACTGACTTATGGAGTCGACATGAAGCACGTAAGATGGGGTGGAATCCTACAGGTACGATACGAATATGAATAATTTGTCATGTTCTTACCTCTGAAAAAAAAAAAGGGGGGGTGGGGGGGGTGGGGGGGATTGTGCGGTGCTATTCAAAGCAGATTAATTCGGTTCTTGCTCCTCCAGAGGATTGCTCTTGCATATTTGGTGGTTGCAGTTCTAGAGATCATTACAAAAGATTCAAAGATTCAGGATCAGTCAAGTTCAGGCTTGTCCTATATTCAGAATGTATTTCTCCCAATGGTATGCAAGGTTTTGGTTAGTTTCATGTTCAGGAAGTTTTCATTTCAACACACTGATAGCGTTCTATTTGTGTGCGTCTGCAAGGATTGTTGCATGCTGCATTTTAGTGATCTACCTGTCCCTTGTCTATGGGATTTATGTTCCTGATTGGGAGTTCAGAGTGCGAAATACTGACAGCCCAAACTATGGGAAAGTTTTGACGGTATGTGGTGGTTTCCTCCGGTCACTTCATTTCTCGCTTCCAAAGTTAGCTAATAACCACTGTTTTTTTTTTTTGAAATACTACAACTCATCTGCAATGTTCCATAATGTTCAGGTGACGTGTGGTACAAGGGGGGTATTAGACCCTCCTTGCAACGCTGTAGGTTACATTGACCGCAAAATTCTTGGGATCAATCACATGTACCAGAAACCAGCATGGAGAAGGCACAGGGTTTGTGTTCTCTGACAAAACAAATCTTTGCTGGTGCTCACTGTTATTTTCAGTGCTTAATTCAGTAGTACTATGGTGGTCCATGCAGGCCTGTACTGATGATTCCCCACATGAGGGTCCTTTTAGAAACGATGCCCCGGCATGGTGTGTTGCGCCATTCGAACCTGAAGGGATACTAAGGTACCTGTGATGATACATCTGTTGCCATAGCATATTCAAATTTAAGTTCTTACAGTAGCGGTAGTAAGTGGTGGTAACTGAATTTAAATGTAAATCTGCCTGAATTGGCCTGCTGAACAGGATTCCCATCTACCAATTCAGGCTAACAGTATTGCTTTTGCTGATTCCGTAGCTCACTTTCTGCGGTGTTGAGTACGATCATCGGTGTTCACTATGGGCATGTGCTTGTCCATATGAAGGTGATGTTATTATTATCTCTCGTTTTCAGCTCTATTATGGTGTCATGAATGGTGTTAGAAATGCATACTGACATTCTGATGTGTGTTGTTGTTTCTGAAATTCAGAGTCATACAGACAGGCTGAGGCAGTGGGTTACCATGGGCATAGCTCTTCTTGTTCTCGGAATCATTCTACACTTTTCACATGGTAGGTATAATAAAAAGCATACATACAAATGAGCCAAGTATCATCTTCGTTATGTGTTAGTACGCCTGAATTCCGCTTAACAGGCAGCTGATTTAGACGTTTCTTTGTAGCGATCCCACTTAACAAGCAGCTCTACACATTCAGTTACATCTGCGTCACCGCCGGCGCTGCTGGAATCGTCTTCTCCGTCTTCTACTTCCTGGTAAATGCCGTGTCCACGATCCCGTACATTTCGTGCCTGAAGATTTCTTAGAAAAACCATGGAAAAACGCTTTGCTTGCAGGTTGACATCGTGAGCCTGCGCTACGTCTTCGCGCCGCTGCAGTGGATCGGCATGAACGCGATGCTGGTGTACGTGATGGCCGCGGAAGGGCATCTTCGAGGGGTTCCTCAACGGCTGGTACTACGAGGGCACCAACAACACTCTGGTAAAAAAAAATAAAAGCTAGCATTACTAAAACTGCAGCGACCTGCGTCTGAATGGTTTCTTCAGTTGGGTTGACGAGAGCATCCATCTGACAGAAGCTTTGTGTTGCTTTGGTTGGTTTCCTGCAGGTTTACTGGGTGAGGAAGCACGTGTTCGTGAAGGTGTGGCACTCCACCAGGGTGGGCATCCTCCTCTACGTCCTCTTCGCGCAGATCCTCTTCTGGGCGCTCGTCTCCGGCGTCCTCCACCGCGCTCGCCTCTACTGGAAGCTCTAGCAAGGATCATCACCATACAATACACGGTAGTAGCATGTTCTTGTTTGAATCAGATTTGAATTGCACATGATACACTGTTTGAACTGAAATCAGATGTACATATATATACCAGCGAAGTTAGTAACGCCAATTGCAGCATAACGTCAGAGTTGCTGATAACTCGCATGCCTGAATCATGCATACGGCAACGAATCAAACGAAAACTACAGATAGTCTGGCACCGGCAAATTAATTGTCACGATCAGTGGTCATCTTGTCATGGAGATGCCGGTAGTCTGGCGGGAGGATACTGCAGCTGATCGCGCCGGCACACCGGGCACGTCGACGCCTTTTCGAACCACTTGCCGATGCACGAGGTGTGGAAGCTGTGCGTGCACCCCGGCAGGTCCGTCACCTCGCCTGCGTCCCGCGACATCTCCTCGAAGCAGATGGAGCACCACGGCTCGTCGCCGCCGCCGCCGCTTCTCCCGGTCGGGTCACCGCCGCCGTTCTCGACGCACGCCCGCTTCAGCGCCTTGGGCTCGGAGTAGACGAACTCGAAGTCGATGCAAATGTCAACGCGCGCCACGCACGTGCCGCCGCCGCCGGCAAAGGCGAGGGCGCGCTCGACGACGTCCTGGGGCACGGCTTTGTCCCACTGCGCCGGGGACAGCCTGCGGTACTCCTCCTCCTCCCTGAGGCTGCGCTTGATCGCCCGGCCGATGAGGCGGCGGCAGTCGTCGCCGCTCCGCAGGCAGTCGGGCCCTCCGCCGCCGCTGCTGCCGCCGCCGAAGGAGATGACGTCCAGGGCCAGCGATGTGTCCCTGCTCATGCGCCTAGGACGGCGGCTCCGCGCGCTCCGGCCCCCGATCCCGCACCACGTGTGGCGCTCCATCATTGCTAGGCTTAGAGCCAGCTCGACCCGAGGCTCGCCGGGCGGCCGAGGCTCCGGGTCGAACTCGACGAACCCCATCGTCTCGGACGTGATCCGCAGATCGTTTGCCGTGGCCGGTTCCTGTTCTTCGTCCATTGCTTGCTTTTGCGGCGCCTCGAGCTTGGCTGTGCGAGATCGGCGTCATGGCTGCTATTGCGCCCAAGTATATACAAGTAGTATGCAAGTAATACGAGTCAACAACGGACTTGGATACGAATCGGAGAGGAATTCTGGTTTTTTGGTTGACGAATCCGTCAATCCGATAGGATTTCGTTTCGTGGCAGCGCAGGAGCAATCCGACGCTATGACGGAGTGCCAAATTCCTGCCCCCTAGCAAAAATGAGAGAAAACAAATATACGATCTGATTGCACCCTTCCATGTAGTAGGTCTTTAGGTGATTGTCGTTGAGGCCGTGAACGTCGCCGCCGCCGCCGTCGTCGTGTCCAGTCCAGAAGAACAGAACGTGCCCCGGCCGCTACGATGCCCAGCAAGCACTGTTGCCATTGCTGAAGCGGCCGCGGAGACATGGACACATGCATGGTCACCAGTATCTTGTTCCGCGGCGTGCGCGCCCACTGGAACTGGAACAAGGCAAGGCCTACAAGGCAAGCCGTCGGCACGTACGACGTACAGCTAGCATACTACCAACCAAGGCAAGGCCTATGGTGCGGCCGGTGACGTAGGACGCGGCGGGCATGCAGAGGAACGCGACGAGGGAGTGGGGTGGGAGTGTCGGAGGATCCTATGACGGACGATACATAATGATGTTAATTTATGATAACAACTGATTACTCTGTTTAGTGATTAGCCAGGCAAAAATTATGGGATGATGACACTATGTACAAGTACTAGTTTATTTGAATTCCTTCGCTGTGCTGTTCATCTACTACCTCATTTCACTATTATAGCGATTTCCTAACAATATTTGTTGTGCTTTGCGATGAATTATTCTGATGCACTTTGTATGTGCAAGATAAACTCATGTGTGTGTGCGCTAAGTGAAGGCATAGGATAAGTGGAGGGATAGGAGGGAGGGGTAGAAGAGTCTTTTCGCATGCACCGATGTCCTTTCCCCTTGCAATTGTATATAGGTCCATTATAAAAAAAAATAAAATCTTAGAAGGAGCCATTTGTAAATATGGCAAGAAAATACACCCTCTCTCGTGAACCCTAGCCGCTACCTCCTCTCCCTTGTGAACACCCCTCTCACTTGTGGCAGAACCTTCTAAATTATATGGCCCACAAGCACCTGACATTGTCCTTAAGACCTCTGTCAGCTGTAATTATGCACCACATAACCTAGAATGTTCCGTCGGGTGAACCCCCGATAAACCACAATTCCTCCAGGATCGATACTTACAGAGACATCACAGTATTACAACAGTTTTCATATACAAATACCAGAGTAGCGGAAGACTTACAATAACTTAATTTACAAATCTTTGGTAAAACTTATACAAACCAGAGTGTTATTATTACAAACCAGCGGAAGTACCATTATATAACTTATTACAAACCACGCAACAAAAGGTGCCCTGCCCAGAGGCCACACAATCTATTCCTCGTCAGTCACTTCATCAACGATCGTCATGTAACACGGGCCATAGCAAACTTGCTCGCCCGGTGGCTCACTCGCAATGGGGGTTTAACAAACCCGAGTACAAAAAGTACTCCGCAAGACTTACCCGACCAAAAATTGGGGAGAAGACTCGGGAATGCCTGGCTAATAGGAATCAAGGTAAGGCTTTAGCAAGATCAAATGACACCTTTGCAAAAAGAGACTAAGCCAATTCTTACTTTACTACATCAATCACTTGTCAACCATGTATCGGATTCAAAACTTTCCATCAACTTCCATTATTATTACGATGCTGGTGCGAGGATCAAGTCTCCCATATCGTGGAGCAACGACGATTCGAATCGCTTCATATACCCAAATTGGGCTTCTAGCCACACGATGTATGCAGGACCGAACATCTCACATACATCAACTCACGCTTGCATTTCTCCAAACCGTAATGTGTCCTAGCCACGAGAGTACAAAGACACCATCTTCCTACGCCGTCGGTCACAACCGCCGACGGGTGCACTCGTAGTATGGGTACACGCTACTTCCCGTCCCGGTGTCCGTTCTCGTATGGATCATACAAGGGAGCTTTACCGCCATTAGCATGTGACTAGTACTATCCAATAACCTCATGATCCAAGGGCCAAACAACGAACGGTGCTTAACCGACTCACAAGTGGACGACACTACACCAGGGCACTAGCCCCTCCTGGTGCAAGTCACTCCACCCGGTCTCGATTTACTCATCATCATGCTCTTGTTGCGTACCCTTGACCCGATCAAAGTGAAGGGATACCAACAAGTAACATCAAGTTTTCGTAACTTCCCTCACGGGGATATGGTTATCACACTTTGAAACCATTTTATTTATAAAACCTATGCTATCAGCAGAGCGAAGCGTACACTAAGCATTTTATAAATCAAAACAGGTATCCAGGATTATATATCAAGGTACGATAAATGCATCAAAGTAGGGTATCACACAACTCCTACACCTAATGCATTGTATCATCACATGAAATCATAAAAACTTTTTGAAATACAAGGACGGGTTTGTATGCATCCGGGGCTTGCCTTGGGGCTCGACGAAGTTAGGAGCAGTTACCCAATCACCGAGATCGGACCCAACCTTCTCACGATGATCACCTTCTTCGGATACTGGAGTTGGATTAACTCCCTCCGCAGACGGCACAGCTACACGAGTGGAATGCATGATTACGATGCAGTAATAAAAAGAGCATGCGATAATGATGCAACGATTGTTAATCTATCTTGAGTACAACTTTCCTTCACGGTAAGGTTGTACTACTGAAGTATAACTAGCGTCGACGACGATGGATTAACGGTACGCAATCAACATAAAATGCCGAAGGTCATTAGGGTTAATGACGTAGGGTCATCACTCAACCCAAAATCAAGCAACCCTAATAGTGATTAAGGTTGATTACTAATTTATTAACCATTTTACAGTTGTTGAAAGCCGCTAATTAACTTGCTAATTGGAGATTAATTACACCCTAATTAGTTAAAGGATTAATTAATTAAACATTAATTAAAACAAAGGCATTAATTAAGCATAATACAAAAATTAGTCAAAACATGATCAAACTTCATAATTAAGATCATCATCATCACCTAACTAGCACACAAAACAAAACTCATGATTTTTGGACTTATATTTTAATTATTAAAAATCATGGAAGTTGCCTTTATTAATTAAAAGAGCAAAACTTTACACAGATAAAATTTATTGGAAAAACAAAGTTAGTATTTTTTCCTAGGTAGAGCATCACTCAAGAAATCCAGAACATATTTTTGTACATTTTTATCTGCCCAAAAGAAATTGTAACAAAATGATGAAACTCAGCCCCTGGGAAATTTAAATAGAAAAGGAAAAACCATTTTCTCTCCTCCCTGGGCTACTGTGCGGCCTGGTCCAGCCCAGCAGCGGCCCAGCTCCGCAAGGCTGCCTGCTGCTGCTGCCTCTCTCTCTCGACACCGACCCGCGGCGGCCAGCCCCTTCCCCTCTCTCTTTTCTCCTAGGAGAGGCGGTGGCGGCGCTGTTCGCCGTTGGCGGCTCCCCCGACGCAACTAACTATACCAACAGACTCCTCTCACCGAGGCGAACACGGCAAGGTACTATACGATTACGGCGCCTTACCGAAAGCACGCATGGCGACGACCGCGGGCGGCTCGGTGAATCTGGCGGGCGGTGGCGGCAATAACGGCGTTGAGCCGCTACTAGCTCGGATTGATCAAGACCAGGGGTAGGGGCGCAAGAGGACGCTCACCACGACTTGATGCTTGGGTTGGTCTGGTCGGAGACAAGACGGAGCAGAGGCGTTCGTGACGGAGCGGATCGCGGCGGCGCGAACTGGTGGAGTGGCGGCGTTCCGGTGACTCCGGTGCTCGGCTGCGGAAAAGGATGGATCGATGATGATCAGTGAACAAAGGAGAAGCTAGGATGATTGGAGGATAGGCTTGTGAAGCACGGTAGTGCTCTGACCGTGGCAGAGGGCTCGTGGCGGCTCGGCGGCCGGCCGCGAGGAAGAAGAGGCAGTTGAGCGAGGCTTTTCGGCGATGTCAAGCGCCGAGAATTGGTTCAAGGGATGCGCAAGGATGTTGCGGCGTTGCAGGCGAGCACAATTGGACCGAGGTGCTAAGGTGGCGGTGAATTGCTGCGGCGAGCAGAGGCGGTTCAACGGCGGTGGGGGAAAAAGAAAGAGACGTCGACGACCGGCGTTCTGCTTTTATAGGGCACAGACAGCGTGATGAGGTGGAGGGCAGGTTCGCGACGAGGTTGAGGTGGGTGGTGGCGCATGAAAGCCGGGGAAGGTGCGGGAACGGCCACGGCGGCGGCGACCGGCCGGCATGGGCACGGCGAGGTGGCACCCCCCCCTGTTGAACACTGTAGCACGTAGATCTTTTCCTCCCCCTTTTTCAAATTACTCCCAACTTTTGAACTGAACTCAAAAATCTTCAAAAATACAGATTGCCTCAAATTTCATGCTCTACAACTTTTATTAAGAAAGTTTGGTCAAATTCCAAATAATTTTGAATTTGCAGTTTGAAATTTGAAAAGGGATCAAATCCTAACTTTGAGGGATTTCAAAATTACTTTAAATTTTTGAATAAAAAGATGAAAATATCCAAAAATAAAAGTTGTTCATTTTCTCAAGATCTACAACTTTCATTTAGAAATTTTTTTCATGAAACCTAATAATTTTTGAATTAGAGTTTAAAATGCAAAAAGGGATAACTTCCAATTTAAAGAACTTTTTGAAATTACTTTAAATTTTATTCAAAAACTTGAAAAACTCTATATACCAAAGTTGTAGAGCTCAAAAAAGATGCACAAACTGTATTTTTAGAGTTTTCCCAAATTTTGAATATTTTGAGATGAAATTGTAAAGGGGGCAAAAACACTTTGAATTTTAAGCCTTTTGAAAAGGAATTTCAAATTGGACTTTTGGGCAGTTAATTAATGATGTTGTGGTACTTTTCAAACCCAACCAATAGTACACTTTCAAAGTACAAAGTTCATACATTGAAATGGTACCAAAGTTTGGCAATTTTTATTTGCAAAATTAATTATGGTTAGCTCCTCAAAAGTGAACTTGAAATTCAAATCCAACACCTAACCACTAGGGTTAGGGTTTTGGGATTCGGATTCGAATTCAATTTTGATTCTTGCTTCTGCATCATTTGACTTGCAAAACTTGGTTAGGGTGTAAGTCAGGGTTAGCCAAGCACTTGTACACACCAAGGTTGCTTTTAGTTGATCACTTTTAAAAACTTGATTAAGCACTTAAGTGAGATTTAAATGGTGTACACATACACATGAAATGTAAAGGAGCTCAAACAACCCTAGAATTAATAAACTCTCTAATCATGAATGCTCATGCAATGATGATGATGACATGGCGGAGTTTAGGTTAACGTAACACCGAGGGGGTGTTACATCACTCTTCTAGATCCACGCGACAGCTTCAACCAGCGGCGGCGACGGTCGTGGGCAGAGGACGTAAGTCAGTTCCTTCTTCTCTCTCTTCCTCTCTCAATCTAAGGCATGCTAGTGGTTGGATCTCATCAGTTGGAGTTGAAGAAGAAGGGCTGGATTTAGAGCCTGTTTTCGTCCCATTTGTTGTTATCCTCGCCTCATTGGCCAAAGAAGGTAAGCTTCCAAGAGGGTGGGCGTTTCCTTCCTTTATTACCATTACTCATCTCACCTTGCATTATGTCTTGATCGACCGCAACAAGAGATCGATTTGGTGCTATTGAGCCTTCGATCCAACGATGGGAGGTTTTGATTCGATGTTGGTGTGCCTTAATCTGGCAACTATAGAGCCCGATTCATGCCAGGAACCTCAATCTAGCGATGATGGAGGTTGATGCGGTAGCGTGATTGTTGACGGTGGATAACGTCAACTTTTATTAGAACTTTAGACATGAAAAGGCACATGAATACACACTAGTCTAGGGTTTTAACTGACAAGTTCCACGAGTTTTGCATATTCTATATTTTTCAGGGATTATTCCAGAAAAACATAAAAGAGGGATTAGAGTGCATAATTATCACAAAACTTATCCGCGTCGGCAAACACCGTCATCAGGCTCAGGAAGGATCTAGAAGACACCTGAAGAAGCGGGACCCACAGGGGAGACCAGGTGGGGTCGGCCGGCCCCACCCTGGCGCCGGTCGGTGCCCTAGGTCAAGGCCGCCGCCTTCTGGAGTCTTCCTCCCACGCTTCCTTGGCACCCAAGCAAAGCATCCCTACGTCGATCTAAGGTCGGTTTGATCCGACGGTGCACACAACATGAAGACGCGGATTGATGACGTGGCGGTTCCTTGCCTCCTACTCCACCTCGGCCTATATAATGACGCCCCAAGGCCCCTTCAAGAGGCATTCTATACCCCGGTGCTTCATATTCTCTACATAATTAGGGTTAGGGTCCCTCTAGTTGATCTAGTTCGAGTTCATCTAGATGTAGCAATTAGGAGAGACTAGTTCTTCTCGATCTAGTCTTGTTTAGAGATTAGAGAGATAGAGTAGAGGAGTAGAGATTCTGGAGGAGTTCCGGCCCGTCGGTGCTTCTTCGTGGCTGTATTCGTCTGGATTCAGCTCTCTCGCCCGGAGTCTGGCTCCGAGGTACTTTTTTTGTATTCGCCATTCTGATTCAAGTAAGCAACTTGTTTTTATTCATTCTTAAGTTTGCAACTCATATTATATTGAGTACTTTGATTTGGGTAGCTCCTAGGTCGAAGTAGTGATTCGTAGCATAGACGTGGTGTCTGGGCTATGGTTGCTTGTAGATGTCCCCTGATTAGCCGGATAGTGGTAGCTCGCGAAGGTGACTTTATAGCTTCGTTGAATCCTCTATAGTCCACTTCCCGTTGATAGGACTGATAGGCTTATAGGTGCTTGGTAGGAGATTACTCTGTTTCTTCTCCTATTCGGGTTACTTGCCCAGTTAGACGGCATTATACAAAGCTTACCGGTTGTCGGAACTAGAGTTCAATAGCTATTTCCTCTTTCTTGATATTATCTAGCCTAATTGTAGGGTTAAGTCTATATACTTTGTCATCATTACAACTGTTCCCTGTGGATACAATATTTAAAACCTCCGGGTAAAATGTGACACTGGTATGATATCTGTGCGTTTGCGGATAATCCTACTTAAAACTTATTTAATGGAGTGCAGTTAATTTATACCAACAGTGATGTCGATCTAGAGAGCCAATCTTGCTCACCTACACAGGCAAGAATTCCTCGCCCAGGTGAGAAAGCTTGTTGGGAAAATTATATATGTGAGCTTATACCAAGTTGATAGCCTTTCCCAATGAGGTGATGCCATAGGCACACAACGAATCCAAACACTTCCTTAGGGTTCGTGGTTTTTCATTAGTGGTTTGGTGTTGGGGAAATGGAATTTGTGGTGATCAATCCTTTTAGGAGTAGTGCTAGCTGTGGAGAAAGGGAGAGCAACACGGCAATGAAGCTACCACTGGCCTAGGCAATGTCAGTTCCCAGCTATGAGTTTGTTGCATTACATGCTAAGCGTGCTAATTGATTATGTTGTTGCCATTGTTGTGAGCTCTTTTTTACTTTTTCAGCATGGATGCCATGGCGGCTCTACCCAAGGACCCTCCTCATGGAGATCTTCTCTCGTGTTGACAACATCAAAGACCTCTTCATGTTCGCCGTGACATGCCGATGGTGGCTACACCGCTTCACTGACCCGGTCTTCCTCCATGAGCTCCATCGGGGTAAGGGTGAGGGCCACCACATGCGCCTCCTTGGCTTCTTCTTCCAGGAGACAAGATTCAAGCACTGCAAGAAGATGTTCAAGTCGTGGGCAAGGGAGAACTCTGTCTCTATGCCCACCTTCATCCCGACACCGGGATCGCCGCTTGGCCCCACAGGTCATACTCTCACTTCCTTCTTTGCCGCCGCCGCCGATGGACCTTCGACTACGCCGAGCCCCTCGCAGCACGTCGTGGTATCATACTGATGAACCTCATCCCCCGAACCTTCCGTGGTGCTCATCACAGCTTCAACGAAACCAACAGGCCATTGCTCGTCGGCCTCGACAATCCTATCACCGGTGAGAGCCATGTTCTCCCGCATAGATCTTCCACGGTTCCAATGTCTACTACAGTAGGTTCGCCATCATCACGGTAGCCGACAGCAACAATGGAGAGCATCGACGCAACATGTTCTCACAGTTGCTCATCGTCGGCCAATGGTCTGAGTGTGATGATGTGTAACCTCCACTCGTACTCCGCCCAAAGACACGCTTTTGGAGTGCGCCCCTTGACAAAACACTGGTATAAAAATCATTTTTTCTGGCACCTTGATTTTTTTTCACAGGCGGTTCACAATTTCATAACGCCAGTAGAAAAAAATTCTGTGGGCCCATCAAGAGATCCGCCTGTGTAAATATATCTACACAGGCGGTTCTCTTTAACTTAACCTTTGTGTAAACTATCCATTTACACAGGCGGCTTACAATAACAACCGCCTGTGTAAATGGCATTTACACAGGCGGTCCTCATTGTAAACCGCATATGAAAATTGCTGTTTTTACACAGGCGGTTTGTATAGAGAACCGCCTGTGTTAATTGTATTTACACAGGCGGTCCTCATTGTAAACCGCCCGTGTTAATTGTATTTTTTTGAGTTCTTCAAACTTTTTCGGATGAAAAAACTCCTAAAATAAAAGTTGTAGATCTCGAAAAGTTATGAAACTTTATAGTTGACAACTTTTTCATTTGAAGTCATCTTTTTATGGAAAACTACGACCGAAATTTTCAAATTTGAAATTCAAATTTTGCAAATGACCTCGGATGGAGAAACACTCTAAATGAAAGTTGGAGCTCTCAAAAAGTTATGAAACTTTGCAGTTTACCACTTTTTCATTTGAATTCATTTGGACCCTTAAATATTCAATTTTCTATCGGGTTTGTATAATATGTGGGGAACAAAAATGAGATATAGTCATAAGTGAGTGTGTGGTGCAGTGGTAAGGGAGGGATCGCGCGAGGCCGAGGTTGTGGGTTCGAATCCCGCCGGCCGCGTAGCGCGACTTGCGACTTCGACAGAGAGGTGGGTGGGTGCCTCTCCCGGTTTCAAAAATATTTTTTTGCCTTTTTAAAAATATTTTTGCTATTTTTTCGTGTTTTCTAGGCAACGATTTTTACACAGCGATTCACTTAGTCGGCCGCTTGTATAAATGTATATTTACACAGGCGGCCGACTAAGTGAACCGCCCGTGAAAAACCGAATTTTCACAGGCGGTTCACAGTCCACCGCCTGTACTGTGGTCGATTTATACTTTCTGTACCAGTGAAAATCGCTTCTCCATGGTGGGTGAGAGATCTGCCGTCATTCACCAGGGCGCGGCGCACTGGCTATGCATGGATTGTGTCTAGGAAGAGCCACAGCCGAGACGATGACCTATACAAACTCAGCGTGGAGGTAGGCACCATGCACGTATCCCTAACAAAGCTCCCAATCCGTGTTGGAGGCTTGCCTATCCTCTGTGTCAGCAGGGACAACAAGCTCTCTGTCGCTTGCATCTACATTGTGCACGTGACTGTTTGGACACAGCAAGAAGACATCGTAGAGGAAGGTGATGATGGCACCCCTAGGCCATGGCTCCGCACTGTCATTAGAATTCCAGCGGCGGTGCCAGCACCAGACTATCGCCCGGTATGGCAGTACCAGTGTGGCGCAAGGTGGTATCACTTCGGCAAGGGATCGTTGCTCTTGGTGTATGATAGCAGCACCGTCTTTGTCCTCGACCTCGAGGAGAAGGTGATGGAAGAGGTTAAGGATCGCTTGCTGCCCTAGGGTGACAATAAGGGTCGGGTGCTTGTGCCATACAAGATGGACAAACTCTCTCTGGAGTAAAAGACGCTGCAATTGCCAACTACCATACTTGTTGTGACGGTTGTTCTGGTGTACTCTTCTTGTTTCCTAATATGTTGTAGTCGATGTATGCTCCTGGATCCTTTGTTATCCCCGAATGCTGTAATGCGGAAATAATTTGTAGTCACTGATGGATGCCATATTTTAGATACTTTGTCATCCATCAAATGTTTTAATCAATGGACAAAGTTTGTTGTAATCTTCGGTTGTTCTCTTGTTGTCTTTGTTTCCTTCTTTTTTGCTTGATCTTTCTATCGTTCCCCATTCCCTTTTCTCTCCGTCTGCCGGAGGTCATTGCTTTAGCCTTTAGCTACATACATCAGAGCTCTCCTTTGACTTTGTTGATGAAGTTCTTTTTTTTTTTCACAGCTTATTTCGTATTGGTTCAGTTCCTGTAGTATATTGCCAAGCCTTTTTGATGAAAAGCAGCATATCCCAACGTTTCTAAAGCTGCGGCCTGCAGGATCCCAACGTGCTGCAGCTCGATCTGGACACATCACGAACAAGACGACGGCTGCCTGGTGGTGCCTGCAGTCTGACGGAGACCTGATGGACCTGGGCGTCATGCCAAAGACCCCTTGGGAGAGAAGGCTAGCACACCGTACACAACGAGTTGTTTAATTCCACGAAAAGGCGGTTTCATTAACATGCAAGTATGACAAATTGTTTCATAAAAACAAAGTACATGAAAAATTGAAATTAATCACAGTGAAATGAAAGTGCAACGAGCAGTTTCAGAGAGCAATTGTTGAAGCTGAAGCGCCGGCCGTGCGTGGAGTCGTCGATCGGTACGCCACGTACGTACAGATGGCATAGCAATAGCAGTACCAACCAAGGCAAGGCCTACTAGGCAGCTATGGTGCGGCCACCGTCGGCACAGATGACCTGCCCGGTGACGTATGACGCGGCGGGCATGCAGAGGAACACGACGAGCGACGCGATCTCCTGGGGCTGCCCGAGGCGGCGCATCGGCACCCGCGCCTCCTCCGCCGCCAGCATCCTCGCCTCCGTCTCCGGGTCCACCACCACCCCGCTGCTGGCGGCGATGTCCGTGTGGACGCCGCCCGGCGCGACGCAGTTGACGCGCACGCCGTCCCCGCCCACTCGGCGGCGAGGCTGCGTGTGAGCTGGTTCAGCCCGCCCTTGGTCGCCGAGTACGCCGCCAGCCACGGGTACGCGACGATCCCCCCCAATGGAGGACACGTTCACCACCGCCGCGCCACCGCCGGCGGCGACGAGCAGCGGGTGCGCCAGCTGCGAGAGGTGGAAGCAGGACTCGAGGTTGGTGGCCATGATGCGCGCGTAGTCGTCGGGCGAGGTGTCCATGGCCGTGCGGAGCATGGTCTGCCCGGCGTTGTTGACGAGGATGTCCAGCCTGGCGCCCAGCTCCGCCCGCGCCGCGGACACCAGCCGCTCCCGGTCGTCGCGCACCGACACGTCGCAGACGGACGCCGTGACGCGCCCCGACAGCCGGGCGTCCGCCGCCCACACGCGCAGGCACTCGTCCAGGTCGGCGGCGGTGCGGGCGCACGTGTGCACGCGCACCCCGAACCCCGCCAGCTCCTCCACGATCGCGCGGCTGTCAGTCAGAAGCATGCATCAGTTGTAAAGGAACCCAGCGACTGATGAACGTGCATGCATGCATGTGTACTTTATTACCCGATCCCCTTGCTTCCTCCGGTGACGAGCGCCGTCTTGCCGGCGAGGCTCCACCGTTCCTCCCTGCTCAGGCTGGCCGCCGCCGCCGCCATGGACGTAGCTCACTCTGTCGCAGCCGCACACGATTTATCTGCTCGATGTTTTTGTGAGACGAAAGATGTATATATGGATATATCCCATTGTAGTTGCAGTCTGCGGGATATATATCCTGATACTGACTACTGCTAGGCAGTGTATATTGGATTCTCCATCAGAGATGCCTAGTTTGTTGGCCTTGTCTGACGTGCCTTGTTGTGTGCACGGCGGCGTGTTTTCCAACTCCAAATGCACTCACGCGGGTGGTGTGGACCGTGGATGCTGCCCGGCCGGCCGGCCGGCACCTCTGTTGCGTTGCATTGCGTTGCGGTTTTATTTATATATTTACGGTCCATCTGGTTTGCAGCATGGGATGGTCTCCAAACCATCTGAACCTACGTGTGTATCGTGTCGTTTGGTTTGAGACATTGTCCATCATAAATCTACTCCGCTCAATACTAGTGCCAAGTAAATTTGAAGAACCAGTCCGTCCAGTCAAAAGACATCGGGCCACCTTGTTCCAGATGGACTCACGCCGGATGATGCCAGCCGGCTAATTATAAATATTGAGTCGATTGCTGTACCTTGAAAGTGAATAATGGATACTGAGCTGTGAGCCAACACTGAACCGATAATCAACTAAGATGATCTGAAGATTTTAATTTACCACTCATTTATAGCACTGGTCCTCGTGTGTCCAGCGGCTTATATGGCATTTTTATTCTTTTTGGATACAGGTTGCAACAACATGAAATCTCCAGATTTTGGTACTTTAGTGAAGACACGATGAGGAATTGCAATCTCCTTATATTGGCAACGTATTAACGGTGAAGATGCTGCAGCAACAAAAAGGCAAATTAAGAAGTTGATTTATTTGGAATTAAAGTAGTATCTATATCTATATCTTTATATCTATATTTCATATCTACTACTCCTATATTGCTAAGATCCACTAAGGGGTTCTATCCAATCAAATCACTCTATTTTACAAAAGTGATGTCAGCTAACATCATCAAAGGAGTTACAAGCATTAAGGCTCATTTATCTCTCACTAGCTATTTCTTTTGAAATAGAAAAAAAATCGTAGCACCTAAACCAAGTATCGTAATTAAAATCCAATTGCACCGTGGTGTTCCTCGCAATAAACTCTTCAAAACAAGATCCTAGCATTACTGCATATCACATGAATTACATGAGGTCCTCCGAAACATGCTTGATTTTGTGAAGGAAAACTGCCAGAACTTTTGTGAGGGGGGATGACCCTTAGGTATAGTAGGGTTGGGGGGTTCAGGTGGATGGGCCGGGGTGATGCCCATACATAAACCCGTTTCTAAGAAAATCTAGCAAAACTTCATATCACATAAATTACATGTTGTCATCTGAAACATGCATGATTTTATATAAAAGAAAACTCCTAGAACTTTTGAGAGGAGGGACGCCCTCAGGTATAGTGGGGGTAGGGGTTCAGGTAGATAAGATTTAGACGGTGTCCATATATATTTCTATTTGATGACCCGCAGCAACGCACGGGGGCTTTCATCTAGTATCTTTTAATTTTAAACCTTACTGGAGGTTCTATCTTGAAATACAAGTTGTCCACATGAACAGTCCACTATCAAATTCAATTACGATCCATTATAATATGCAATTATGGTATACATATTAATGAGACAGATCATCCACTCGACATAAATTTAATTTTTTACATCAATATGTCATATCATCCACTAACAGTGATTTACGACATTTTATCCTTTTATGTAAGTAATTATATGAAGTATATTTCATTCCAAATCATCCACAATTCCCTCACAGTATATGCTTCTAGTTAACCTATTGAATTGTTAGTATTATTGATATGCCTCGGCATCAAAAGTTAATATTTGACTTAAGAGTAATTAATAAGTTGATCTATTGTTTTATACATCATATATTGGCATGAAAGGAAACATGTCAATATTTTCTGCATACATCACATTGCCATGAAAGGAATATATCAATATTTGCTGCATGTTGTCCTAGGTAGAGGTATATGTTTATCTTTTCAAATACCAGATAACACCGTTTGGAGGCTCATTGGGTGGTTATGGTATACACAGGATGAAGATAAACTTAACGGAAAAACTTCAAACTTTTTGGACAGGCACTCAGGAGCAGTGTAACTTAGCTTGCACGACGGCGACCAATGCAAGCTCATTTTTTCTCCCCTGTTGAAAATTAAACCTTTTTTTTGCAGAACCAGCATAGATTAGAGAGTGACAGTTATCTGCACAATTAAGCACGGAATTGAACTATTAGGTGGACTTTAGTTTTGTCTTGGATTTTCACGTACAGATTTAATTTAATTTAATTACCCTTGGCGGCCAAGCTAATAAGGTGGTGACCTGCCGCAAGTTAGACTGTCAAAGCCACAATGGAGTGCTCTCGGGGTGGCATGAGGAGGAAGAAGGAATGAAGAAAAGAATCCATCCATGTATGGCCTGGTAATGGCCCCAAATCGGAACCAAACCATTCTACTGCAGACGCTTCAGCCTAATCCAAACCACTCCACTACTGTATACCTCTCTAAACTGAACCAAGCCAATGGTTTCAATGGACTACCAGTCAAGCTCGTTCCTCTCCTCGATGTCCTTGCAGAAAGCTTCATCGAGCTGCCATTTGGTTTGGGGTCTTGTGATGGGTGACGTTTCCTGGTGAGAATGAGTAGGGAAATTCCGGCACGGCTAAAGCTTTTTTTTTTTTTTTTTTTTTTTGCCTTTGAGGTTGACTGGTTCAAGGTTCATCCATTCATGCATCGGTGTTGTCAAAAGGTCACCACCAGGTTAAGGAAACGAGATGTTGGCGACACGTGGCATCTGCTGCCAACCCAAGGGCAAAAAAACACTTCATCATTCTTTCAATTTTCCTGCACAACTCGAGCAAAAAAATCTCTGTACAATTTGACCCCTTTATTATGTTTATGTTGATAGTATTATATGACCAGTTACTGTATTTTGTTGTCCCCCAAGTCTATGTTTACCGTTGCACTCGCACCAGTCCGTATTGCCAGCCTGAGACCCTGAGTGCCTGACGAAAGAAAAGCCCCCTCAGAGAATTAGAATATCCGATCCATATGTGGTATCTACACCCTGTAAATAAATGTAACACTTGGCACGACCTACCTTCCTGCCCTACCCAACCAAGAGGCAATGCCAGATGATGCATATACGTACTGTTTAGTGTTAACTAGAGCTAGGTAGTACGTACCCTAGCTATAGTACAAGTGCAACATAGTACATATACGTATATGGACATTCATATACCAGCTGTTCGCTCAACTGACAACGACTAACGAGTAACGAACCATGCATGAGAAAAAGTGGAAAGACGAGCTTTCCAACTGCACCTGCACCTGCTGCACGCATGTGAAAAAAAGGATCGGACGGATGCAGCATTGCAACACTTGTGGAATTCTTTCCGTGCTTCCAAGTTTGAACGAACAGAGGGCATCGCTACTTTGGGCTTATTTGTTTCGATTAAAATCGGGCCTATGATCGCCCCCCTTAAAAGATAGAAATAATTCGATCAAACAATTTATAAGTCAGCTGATAAATTATAACGATTGATTTTATTTAAAAAAATATTATTACAACAGCTGATAAGTTGAAACGAACACAGCCAAAAACTAACTATTTTTCGTGCCGGTGAATCGGAGACGTGGTACCGATACTGCACCGCGCCGGGGCAATGCCTCCAATGTACTACTACTGTACTTTGGTCACGACTCATGGCGTCGAGGTCACGAATGAGCATGAGCATCAGATCCTGGCGAAACTGTCAAAACGGTCAGGGTCATCCATGGTCGTCAAAAAAAAAAAGGAAACATGATTGATGGTCCCTCCACATTGTTTTCTGTGCACACTTTTCTTCGTTGCTTGCAGCTTTGAGTTTTCTGACTGAAAAAAACGGGATTTCCTTTTCTGTTCATTTTTCTCGCGTCTGTGGCGAGAGGAAACCTGTCGTGACGGCTCATCCATCAGGTGTCAGGACTACCGTACCCACTGGCTTTGAGGATGATCCGGTGTCGCCGAAGGTGACCAGATTAAGGAAACACGACGTGGGCGACACGTGGCTGACTGCCGCCACAGACACCTATGCAGCGATTTTGTACGCCGTGTATCAGTTCTCTCCGGTTTTTAGCTCTGTCTTAAAAGATCGACTGTCATCAAGGGTATTGGTCCGATGGTCCAGGTTTGTCAGATCATCTAATCTTTGTGTGTGTGCGCGTGCGGTGTATAGAGTGTGTGAGTTCACCTAAAAAAGATTATGAAGTTAATAGTATAAAATTTCCCAATATTTGTGTCTTCTGAATTCCTTATAAAACCGTCAGTGTGCGCGCATGTGGTATGAGCACAGTATATGAATTTGCTTAAAAATCAAAAGTCTATGAAGTTAATAATACTCTAAGATTTCCCCTCACCATCCGTGTCTCCCGATTTCTCCTTCTAAGATTGTCGGATTCGGAGAAGAAGAGAGAAATCGACTATTTCAACACTTGTTATTGGATAGCATTTCTCATTCTCGTAGAACTCGCGGATCTTAGGATCTAGTTAAGACAGACTCTTTTTTCACCTGCTAGGTACGGAGCGCCTGATTGATGAGGAAAAAAAGTACCACAGCTGTGTACGTGCCGGGAAGCGTGACCGGCCGCATTCAAACGGATGGACGGACGGCGGGCAATTCGATCCGGGCCATGGTGTGCGTGCATCGCATTGGTGCTTTTCTTTCGCTTTGTTCGGCCTCGCCCGTGTGCAGGTGCAGATGAAGGTGCAGTGGCGGGTGGGGTGGCGGGCGGCGGGGCAGCCGGCAGCCAACCGGTGGCGCACGCAAAGCATGCAGCAGCACGTACTACACAGCGTGACAGAGACAGGGGAAAGGAAAACTAAAAGCGCCCCCGGTCTGATCCCCTACCAACCGAAAAGCTAAGCAGCCAAGGTGGGGATCGCAAGAATTATCCAAATGTCGCCGGCCGGCCGGCTTGCGGGCCGCCACCACACCATACCACAACAGCAGGCACACATCTATCTATCTCCCTTGCAGGCTAAGCGAGCTCTGCACCCTGCTTTTTGTTTGTGCCGTGCGCGCCGGGGTTTTTGTTATGTTATGCAAGCAGTCCTATATCCTATATATACATCTCGCCTCCACCTCCGATCCACCACACAGCACTTGAAAAGCCTACCATCACAATCCACAACCCCGACCTCAAGGTAGCCCGCACGTACTGGACATCTCCTCTGTCTCCGTCGTCTCTCGTCTCGATCGTAGCCCCATCCATCCATCGGCCGGCAAGGCAAACCTCCTCCTCTTGTTCCACGACGTCGATTATCCATCGTCCAGCTGCAGGTGTAGTATCTACGATGGAGATGCACGCGGCGCCGCCGGCGGTGGGGAAGCGGCTGTGGAGCTACGTGCGCGCGGCCTTGTTCATGGCGCGCAACGGCAAGCGCAAGCTCCTTCTCAGCATGCACCTCCTCGGCGCCAACAAGCGCCGTGGCACCAAGGCCGTCGCGCGCGCCGTCGCCAACCTCCTCACCCACCACCACCACCACGGGCACCACGCCAACAACGCCTACGCGCTGCGCCGCCACGAGTACGAGTTCTCCTGCACCAACAGCCCCGCGTCGTCCTCCTCCTCCAGCAGGCGCCGCCTCGCCCACTTCCCCTGCCTCGGCGCGGTGGCCGAGGACGAGGACTACCAGTACAGGTACCCCGCAGTACGACGGGTCCCCCTCCCTCGCCGCCGACATCACCCACCAGGCGCCGCCCATCGCCAGGATCCAGTACTACGCCTCCGCCGCCGGTGACCTCGACCTCGCGGCGGAGGAACAGGAGTACGCCTGCGGCGCGCGTCGCGTCGTCGGCGTCGCCCGCGCTACTGCTCCCGGGCGCGGCCAGCGGCGAGTTCTCCGTGCGGGTGTCCAACTACTCGTCCGAGGACGAAGCAGCGGCAGGCGCCGCCGGCGGCAGCCACGCCGTGGACGCGGACGCGGAGGAGTTCATCCGCCGCTTCTACGACCAGCTCCGCCGCCAGAACACCATCGCGATGCTCCCCTACTACATGCAGCAGGAAACCATCGCCGCCGCGTGAATCATCGTGATCGATCGCGCCGGCCGGTCGATCGGCGATCGACTGGTTCTCTGCGTAGGGGACCCTTTTTCCCGCCGGTCTTCTGTCACGAACGCGCGTTCATGCACATGGTGATCGATGGCATCCATGCGTGATCGCTCCATCGGAGATCATGTGCACGTTGATCAACCAACCACACGGCACGTACGGTGCCTTGGATGGATTCCTAGCTTTGCTTCGCATTGCTTGCTATGCATGCATGGGAATGGGATCCGGTGTACAGTACAGTAACAGTACGTACAACATAATGTATTGCTCGGTACTCGTATACGTACGTACGTGCATACTTTTTTTGCATGTGCGTACATGTGTACATACATACGTATACCGTGATGTGAAGAACCAAGGTCCCCGTTGTTTTGTTTGCTGGGACGACTACTGCAGATACAAGCGAGCTGCTAGCTAGCTGTGTAGGCGTGTAGCTTCTACATATCTCGGTGTTGCGCCATATATACATATGTATGTATTTGCACATTTTTCTTCTTCTTTGTACTGCTACGTGTGTACTGTCTTCTTCTTTGTTAGCAGTAGTAATTAAGTCATATCCATCGATGTAAGATATATGTACACTACATATGTACTGGATATACGGAATAAAACTATGTCAAACCACAGTGGTTTAACTTGCCACCTTTATAAATATCTTGTTCATCATCGTCCACAAGGCCAGAAATGCATGATTTTGTATTTATATTGTAACATCTTCTTTTTAACATTAAAGAAATGGTACAATCTGCTGGGAGATGAGCACTGAATAAGCAAAGCATCAACGACGGCAACTAATATATAATTGGCTGGTGGGCGCTGGGCAGACATATCAAGGGATGAATTAATCCACTTGGTCTCGTCTGGATTTATTTGGTTTAGTGGGTGGGGAGCGATGGCACAACACGATGAACGTCAAAGGCTCAAATAAAGCTAGCGCATTTTTTTTTTTTTCCTTTTCTCGATGAAAGGTAAAGCTAGCGCTTTCAAATTTATTCGCAGTGACAACTGACAAAGTGACAAGTCTAGCTAGCGATCGACGATCCATCCACCTATTGGCTATATGAAGAGCGTCGCGCGTCGGTGCATATATATAAACCAATTATTTTATTGGGTAGTTCTTAAACAAGGAGCGCAATATATATATAAGTAATTACCAGTGACTAGCCTTCGTTTCAGAATTGCGATCCGATTATCCATCCACACGACGACAGTCTGAGTATATTTCGATGAATCACCGATCGATCAAGGAAGTTAAGGCACATGTACTGGCACTTCAGTGTAGTATACTTGCATTAATGCATTTATATTGGTGTGGATAATGCATGGATAGTCCTACCTAAACTACTCCTGCAGTCCTGCTCCTACCTAATAAAGAAAATAAATAAGGCAACGGCAGGGAAGATAGGACACACACCTGACAGCAGAGTGCTGTCGTTTGTTGCACGGCAGCACTGCACTGAGCTGGAGCTGGACAATGATCAAGTCTTCGTACTGTAGTTTATATAATAACGGACCAGCTGTGGCCACTGTCTAGCCTGCCTTAATGCAACTTTGTTTGCCAATCATGGGATATCTATCATGATTACCAGCAACAGCTCAACCTAATCCACACTCGTAGACACAACAAACTCTCGAGTCACCATACAAGTACAGCGTACCAGTAGTAAACGGAGAGAGCAGAGCAGAGCGACAAATCTTGATGCATTGGTTGCCCAATTTTGTAGGAAAAAATAGTTAGAATTATAACAATAGTATAGGAGTATTATATGTGTAGGCAAATTTAAAGCACATGCTGTTCCTAGCTTGGCGCGGTTGTCTGCTCGCCGTGGCTTCGTGGTCTCCCGGAGCCTCGCAAAGAAACAAGGGGTGGAGTCCGACCGACTTGGCACGAAGACACGATGACGATAGATGCAGCAATGCATGTCGGTCTGAAGTCTGAACGACCAAACTCCGAGGGAGTCAATGCTTCAATTAATGTTCATGTCATGTAGTGTAGGAGTATATGCAGCTAGCTATAGCACTTAGCCAGGAGAATCCCCAAGAAGAAGCCAGTAGAACCATGCATCAAGAATACATCCAAGAAAAACTAAGGGTTTGACCGAGCTTATTAGACGGTCCAAAAGACCGCTATCATGGTGAATGCTAAGTCTACAGCATGTCTGATTGTCTCCGACGTGCCGTTCCCGTTCCATATGTTGGCAATCCTGCAGATCGCCAGAGACAAGGCCTCCGAGTCCAGCAGGGATGGGAAGGCAACTCACTACTGTGTGCGGTGATTTGCTGACATGGATGTTCTCTCTTTATCATCGGTCCTTCTGCCGTTCCGTTTCGGTTTATGAGCCTATGCAAAAGCAATGGCTGGGGAACCCATTCTCTCCTTAACGGCATTATTAAGCTGATGAAGGGGACCGAGTAGAGATGGGATTTGGGCCGTGATACTTAGGGTGGACCATGTCATGGGCTTTTGGCGTAGCCCAAAGAAGAGCAAGAACATGAGGACCATGTCTTGTCCATGAGAACGCTCGATTTGGGCCGTATTACTTGAGACCGCTCGATGTATTTGTAGTGGCCATTTCTCTTTGGGCCCATCGTCCCCAAATGAATAACCTTAACTGTCTGGAGATTTATTATTCATGTATAGATTTATTTATTTATATTGGCTTGTTTGTAACCTTGCTTATGAGTCACAGTCTTTTATATTAAAAAAAAGTCCCTTTTCCTAACAGAGGGAGTACGAGCAATATAGAGCATTGTATCATATATTGCATTTTTAATTTTTTATTTTGTTCGTGAAATGAACTGGATTGGTTCAGTATCACTCCTGAAGCTAATAGGTGCTCCAGTATAAACACGAGAGATAAAACCATTTCATGAAGATTCATGAAATGAAGCAACCAGGGATGCTTTTTATGAAACCCGTAAATATTTAGTCTTTTTTGAGTTTGCGGATAACCTGCTCATAAAAATTTAGTCTATTTGTGGGTTCGCGCATCCTAGAAACACACGATCAAGGATGAAGTGGCTGTAGCGTAGGGTATTTGTCAATTGTCACCATCGATGGATGGTCGATGGAGACCTCGCATTGCACAAGAGTGGCCTGATGTCGCTTCTTCAACACTGCTAAACGCTGGGGACAAATACAAGCGGCCTAGATAGTATCATTTTTGTAGTTCAATGGAGTAAAATATTTACTTACTGTACTTATATTATTGTATATGTACACACACAAGCACACTAGTGCAGCTGCAGCATTACGCCATCAAGAGAAATTTGACTGCTTCGTACCTACTATTTGGTTATATAAAATATATCAAACGAGCAACGAGTAGCAAGTCTCTACTGCGCCAATTCGATCGTTGCACTTGCACGTACGTACTAGCTAGAGAGAAGGCAACCCTCGATCGAATCAAGCAGCTGCGACGGCGGGTGGCGGTGACCGCAGCGGCACGGCCCTGGCCCTGAGTGGCCGCTTCATAACGACGGTGAACTCAAGCTTCTCGGTGAGGTCCACCTCCTCGCCGTCGGCCTCGCGCCAGTCGAACTCCCTCACGAGGTTGGCCACGAAGTACTCGAGGTGCAGCAGCGCCAGCGCCATGCCGGGGCAGACCCGGCGGCCGGCGCCGAACGGCATCATCTTGATCTCCTTGCTGCCGGTCAGGTCCACGTCGTCCCCCTCGCCGCCGGGCAGGAACCGCTCGGGCCGGAACTCCTCGGGGGCCTTCCACACCTCGTCGTCCATCCCGATGTCCCCCACCGCGAAGTTGACGGTCGCGGCGGCGGGCACGCGGTACCCGTCCAGCGTCGTGTCCTCGTGCACCGCGTGCGGGAGCACGTAGTGGCCCGGCGGATGGCGCCGGAGCCCCTCCAGCACCACGGCCTTGAGGTACGGCATCGCCTGCAGGTCCTCCTCCCGCACCTCGCCGTCGGCGGCGCCGACGACGCTGGACACCTCGTCCCGAAGCCTGTCCTGCATCGCCGGGTTCTTGACCAGGTTCGCCATGATCCACTGCAGCGCGGTGGCCGTGGTGTCGGTGCCGGCGCTGAGGAACTCGGAGCAGAGGCTCACGATCTCGCCGTCCGTCAGCTGCCTCCCGCCGTCCTCGGGGATGGTCAGCTTCACCATGGAGTCCACGTAGCTGTCCCCGTCGGCGCCGGCCTCCTGCCTGGCTCGAATCAGCGGGACGAAGAGCTCCTCCTGCCGACGCCGCAGCGAGACGAGCTTCTCCCAGCGTCGCCGGAACACGACCTTGGTGACCGACGGGAGGAAGGAGAAGACCTGGAAGCTGAGGAAGTTGGCGAGGAGCTCCCGCTGCGTGACCTCGATGTCCCGGACGAGCGCGTCGTCTCCGAGGCGGTCCCCGCCGAAGCACATGTAGACGAGGAGGCAGAACATGGCGTACTGGAACGGCTCCATGACGGCGACGGGGTCTCCCCGTGGCGGCCGTCGGCGCGGACGCGGGCGGCGAGGGCGCCCAGCACCCACCGGCGCGCGGGGGAGAAGGCCCGGAGCCGCGCCGGGTTGAGCACCCCGGCGGCGAGGTTCCGGCGCAGCGCGCGCCACGTGGCGCGCCGTAGGGGAGGAGCTGATGTTGCGGCCGCCGCTGGTGAGCACGGCGCTGGAAGCCGTGGAGGGCGGGCGGGAGGCGAACGCGGCGCCGCGCTGCACGAGCGCGCGGTGCGCGGTGGCGCGGTCGGCCACGAAGATGCCCGGGCGCGACCGCCCCAGCGGCGCGAAGGTGAAGACCTTGCCGTGCTCCCGCGCGATGCGGCGGAGGACGGGCTGGATGTCGAAGTTGCGGCGCGCGAGGAAGAGAAGCGGGCCCAGCACCGGCAGCGGCGTCGGGCCCGGGGGCAGGGGAGGGAGCTGGGAGGAGGAGTCGGCATGGCGGGCCTTGTTGCCGGGGGGCGCGCGCGCGGAGCAGGAGCGAACAGAGGAGGCAGAGCAGCGTGGTGAGGGAGTAGAAGAGCCAGTCCTCCATGGCCGGGCGTGGGGAGGGGGTCCGGGGTTCGTCGTGCTCAGCTCAGCTCGTCGCCGCCTCGCCGGAGATAATTCCGGGGAGGGTATTTATTGTGGCCGGAGTTTACGTTACGTGGGAATGTTTGGGTGCTGGTGGGAAGTGGGTGGCTGGGAATAGAAGCAATCAGATGATGATATTTTCCGGCGGCCGGTGGTGAGTGTAGAAGTCATGGGGCCGGGGTAATTTATTAGCAACAGCAGCAGGGAAGAGACGAGGTTATCACTCGTCAGCGTCAGTGTCATCAATCTTTTTCACATTAGGCTGATCGCTGCAGCTTATCATTATCATCCGGCTCATCAGTCGTTATAATAGTATTTTTTTTTAGGAGGGCTAGCGACTAAGCGACGGAGGAGAAGGTGTTATAACAGCACAAGAAGAGAGGTTAAAAAATCGATCATTTCAATTTATTGATCAGCTTATACGAATAATTATTTTAATATTTAGATGCGCACTCTAGTTTTTTTAAGCTTACAATTTCAATTTATTGGTTGGCTTATACGAATAACTATTTTAATATTCTAGATGCGTACTCTAGTTTTTTTAAGCTTACAACTATACTATCTTGTTAATGCATGAACACATATCCACGCTATCCATACATATTACACTTATACCATACGTACACAACTTGATATACGACTATACACACATCAGATGGTCACATCCTTCTAGACCTCACCATAACCATTGTGGCTTCATAGGAAGGTCTTTCGACGACGAATATTGCCCAAGGAGACAAGCAGAGAACAATGGAGACGTGCACTGGTATCATTATATCATCCAATTTATTTGTGATCATTTCAACACGAATAATTATTTTAATATTTGCATACATTACTGTGAACTAGTCTTATTGAGACACAAGCGTGATTCCTAGGAATTAAACTCGTGCCGGCAGCGTGCACAACGCTAGCCACCTGAGCACTAGCTCGATTCTCTTCATGCTCTAGCTTTATTGTATATATAGTGCTCGGTTCATTGCATGCTTTGGCTTTTATTGTATATCTAGAATTTTTTTAGCGGTTTTAAATTAGTTTTTAGCTCTATCTTATCTAAATATCCTCCTAGATAGAAAATCGAAAACGAAATTTGATAGAGTAATTGTAATTGGGTTTGTTTTCTCGGTGGCGAGAAAGTTGCTCGGTTGGAAAAGGACCGCGGCATGCCTAACGAGGAACAGTACTTGAGTTTGGTTACGGCTTACACTATTCTTGTGGAATTAATTAGTTTCTATACTATTCATCGTAGTGTAAGTCGATCATGTGAATAATGTAAGCATAGAAATTATTCCTAGTGTAAGTCACGTGAATAGTGCAAGGAGTAGGCTGGTAGGTGGAAATTACCCCACACCATGGATGCAGGAACACAATCATTTCGTCAGTGCGTAGGTCCAAGAGACCGCCCGCATGGTGATTTTGTGGACGCTGAGCTAATCCATGGGTTGGACATATTATCCAGGTATTTTGGGTAGCTATAATCCATGTTATTTGCGTTAGGTAATTTTGGGGACATGGATGCTGGTTAACCCATTCTCTCCCTGAAGGCACTTTTTTAACTAATGATGAAGGGGACCGATCCTGTAAAGTCCAGGGCGGTACATGAATGAATTTGTACAAAAACTAACAAAATCAAAAGAAGAGTTTGTACAAAGAAGGAATTCATACAAATGCTCCCACTAAAGTCCGGGCCCATAGCCCTTATTGGGCCACATGTACGTGGCCGCTCCTGACTGAGGCCCACATTAATGTCCGTTCCCGCCCGCGAGCCGCGTTGCACGTTTTGCATTTCCGCCAGCGCGAGCGCGAGCCCGCCGCGCGTCCGCGGGCCGCGGAGATGAGCGGCGATCACTTGGATGTCCGGTGCCCGGTAAATCCTCACGCGGCAGCTTCCTCCGATGATCGCTGGTCAGCTCGTCTCAACCACCGTCGTTTTTTTTGACCCCGGTTCTTCTTTTCTCCTCTGTTCCCAGTCCCAGCACTCCGGCACCATCCGTTGGGCACTCACTCTGCTGGACCGCAGGCAGGGACGAGGTGTTGGATCGGGTACCAATCGACAAGTCGAGGCAGCTACGGATCGCTCGAGCAAGTGGACCGTCCTTCCAGGGCTAGGATGCCAAGGTACGATACTAACGATGCCGTTGATTCGGAATCTCAGGTGCCGCGGTTTTTTGCTTCTCCCTTTTACTGTCCTTGTTCTGTTTGATGAAATGCCGGCCTCGACGCTCTGTTTCATCATTATGTTAATTAATGCTTGCTTGTGTTCGATTGCGTTGTCACGTGAGGACCAGAGGGTGGCTTGCTTCTGTTGGCAGTGGCAGACATCAGTGCTCGTGAATGTTACTCTCTCACTTGCTGATTTATATCCTTTAGTGGTCAGCGATGAATTCTCCCCTAATCTTTCATCGGTGGTGAGAGTTAATGCGTGTTTTTATCTGTGTCTGTCTTTGGAAACAAGTTTTCCCACATATGGGGCCTGCTTTATGATCTGTACACCCATATATATAGCAGGGTAATAATAGTACAATATCTCAATGCACAGGTAGACTGCCTCATTTTACCATGTTTTTATTTAAGGACTAACAAGTAACACAATATAGCATAATGTTTGTCTTTCCTTGCTCTGAAGTTCCCCTCATGTATTCTGCCCTTGGTATGCCAATCTTAACTATTTACCTGGACATTGGTCTTTACCATTGTATAACACAAATTTGCTAGGTGAGGATCTTTCATGAGTTATTTGGGAGGGAAAAGAAGTAACAGTATAACACCATTTGCATTCTTTAGAACAATACAGTATTTCATACCTAGTTTGGCATGAGTAAGTTAAAACAAAATATTTCTAACAGGCTTATGGCGTAAGCAACCATTAGATGTACTCTAGTTTCTCCACCTCTTTGAACAGAACCCTTCCATTTTTCCATTTACTTTTTTTTTGAAACCTCCTTTTATAAAAAGGAAACCTGGGGTTTCCATTGTCAAGCACAAACAAGACTAATCATCTGTCTGACTTCATACTGAAAAGACCTTTGATTAAAGCTAATCATCTGTGTTTTGAATAAATTTCAGCATTGCTCATTCGCTCTAGATCTCATATGTCATTCCAACCCGTAGCAGTCTGTTATGAGGGACACATTTTATCTTCTCTGGTTGCCTGAAGTTCTTCCTCATGAAATTGTAAGCATAGTCAACTATTATCTTCTTAAAGAAATCTGCATTTGGTTCTGCCACCACATTAGCTTCTCCTAGCATATGGACAACACCATCCTCCATCTCTCTGTGTATTGTTTGTATCTCATAGATGCATCCATTTGATGGAGCAGCAGTGCTTCTATCTGAAGAACTATCGGACAATGTTGCCTCTTGAACTTTGACGGAAGGCTCAACTGCATCTTCTACTTCTTCTGTTGAATTATCTCCTCCTTGGCTGTAAAATGATTCTTGATGGATAAATTGTTTCAAATGTTCAATAAGTAAGCCCTCAAATTCTCTTGGATCTTCTACTTTATCATTGTATCCATAGCGCACAACACATCGGAATACCCTGTAATGTCTTGGTTCCACATATCTGAAGAGGAACCGCTCGCTTGTTTCTATTTTGCTGATTGGTAAGTACTTTATTGAGATAATCACAAGAACTGAATGGATGGAAGGTACCCTTTCTACCAAGTGAGGAAGTATGGGTGGGATGCCTTGCACAAGCTCGGAATACAAAAAGCCTATTCCTGGCAACCTGGCCAGATTTTTCCTTGTGGCCAGTTCTGCCACATAGTTACTTGATACTTTGTTCTGGAGCTCATAGTTGTACCGATGAACATGGACATAATGCCATGTGGCCATTATAAACATCAAAATTGCTGCAAAAGCTAGTGGCAAGTAGCCACCTTGAGTGAACTTGTAGAATGCCGAAGATAAGTATACGAGCTCTGCTCCACCAATTATTACTAGAAAGAGTGCAATCCATAGCAGACTTATCTTCCATATCATAACCATTACTAATGTGACTAGAAGTGTTGTTATAAACATCACAAAGACAACAGCAATACCTGCACAGTATAATGGTGGTATGAGTATCTGATCATATAAGATAAAGATGATCTATTTCAGGATGTGGATCATTCTTATATGGTTTCCAGTGGATCATGTCTGTACTTACTCTAAGAAAAAGCTGATAGATCACCATCCAATGGGAAAAATACACTAATATTTTGGATTTGATCAAATTGTCTTCGTTCACACAGCACCACATCTTAATGTTTGCTAAAGTGATTTCATGTGTTCTTCTTTCACGGTTTAAATAGCATGCTCATAACTTGTTTACAGTCTACTCATCGAAGCTGGGAGTAAGTTCAGTGCATCTTATACTAATAATTATTATTGATATAGCTAGGAGCAAATGAATCTATCAAAGCTGGGAGCTGACATGCCTGTTACACTAAACTGCTTAAAGTAATTGATACAGATTTCGGAAAACTTAGAGAAAACTGCAGCAAGCATATGATTGTCAAGAAAGAATGAATTGTTTTCAAAGAAACAAAGAATAGAATTACTGTAGTTGAAGACAGGAACCCAAAAATTTCATTAAAAAATGAATATTTCAGGTACTATATTTTTCCTTAGTTTAATTATATCTTGGGGTGGGAGGTATACTTGTTTCTAGATTTGAGAACTTACCATATGCATTGCCAATCTTTTCTGTAGTTTGGAAAATAGCTGTAACAGCTACACACAAAACCATCAACACATAGTTGATCTCCGGGATGTATACCTGTCCTTCAAACTTTGTTGATGTGTGGGTGACACGAACTCGTGGAAAGCAACCTAGAACTTGGGACTGAGCAATAATTGCAAAGGCACCAGATATCATAGCTTGGCTTGCAATTATAGCAGCAGCTACAGCCACCACAAATGTTGGCCAATATAACGGACCTGGTAACAAAGTTCATGAGTTCGTCATTAGAATTTGATCTTCCAACCCTAATGTCTTTTCTTAGTTGATTCTTATATGTTCTTACCTGGAATTGATTTGTAGAATGTGTTTGCAACATTTTCTGGGTAGATACGAAGATATGCAGCTTGTCCAATGTATGCCAGCAGTACTGAAGGGAACAGAACTACTGAAAACCAATCTGCAGTGTAATAAAGCTTTGCCATAAATATCTAACTGAATCAACACATAAAGCAATTTCGAAGTTCCAGACTCAGACTATTTATTTAGAAGATGAAAATACTTTTACACATTTTAGGACTATGTTCTCCGCACACTCAAAAATGTGTTTCTCCATAATCACAGATTGTGACAATCAATGGTGTCAGTATTTTTTGTGTGCATGCATTCAGAAAAATGAAAAGCCAGAAAATAGGAGAAGTGCTTGATTACCTGAACAGCTCTCACATTGAAGTGACCAAGGTCAGCAAACATTGCCTCAGTTCCTGTTTTACAAAAATGCAAAACATTACATGACTTTTGGTTAAAATTATCAATGTTTTATTTCTATCAGTACCATTATATAAGCCCAATTTTTCTGCCAAAATATTAAATTGATCTCTTAGAGATCAGGGTAAAGGGAATATTGCAGAATTTCGTTATGGACTCTGTGATCAAAAGTACCTGTAATGCATAAAATAACTCCTCCAAGAGAAATCCACCCATGCTTTCCATTCCTTTTGAAATAGTCCACAATATATTTTGGATTGAATGCTTTCAGGACACTAAGCATCATGTTTGATCAAATTATAAACTCCAATACCAGCAATCAAGAGGAACCATGTCAAGATTATTGGGGCAAATGTGTAACCAACTTTGTCTGTGCCAAAGCGCTGAACAAGAAAGAGGACAATCAAAATGGCTATCGAGATGCCAACAATTTCTCCTGTTGATTGGTTAAGAAAGGTCAGATTAAGTACTCATCCTAAATAGTAAAGTTATTTAAACTGTTGTAATTCCCGTTGGTATATATTTCAAATTTTCAATGCATAGCTTGGTGTACCTTGAGTCAGGTTTGTTGCTTTTTGTTGGATCCCCCCAACAGCGCTAAGTACTGCAAAAAATACTTATGAGTTTTTGTTTAAAAAATCATCCTTATAAATATATTCTAGTGGCCAGAGAATATGCATTGCCTGGCAGGATAATAGCTCTCTTAATACTGACACTTTTGACTTTTCGTCTTTCATATTTGAACTGAGAGGACATTTGTAGCATGTGACTGTTGAATGAGTGCATAAAAGTGAAACCCTGACTTATTTCTGTTAATAATCCATGTGTATTTTAAATTTTTAACTACCCCTTTATACAACATTTTTTACCAGAGATGAGGAAGGAGGCTGAACTAACCTGACATAGATGGAGTTAGAACACCATCACCAATCACCATGGATGTTGCCAGGACTGTCACTAGGAAAAGCATGACCTTAAATTTTGGACTGTTTTCCATCTTCTTCTTGATCCAATGAGCCCTCTTATTACGATTTGTGGGAGACTCTAACATGTAGTGAGATACCATTGCATCTTCAGCCTGCTGATTAGGTATCAAGCTAATCCTAGCATACCGTGATATCAATGAATAAAGTGCAAATGTTCCTCCTGCAATATTATAAATTGATAATACATGTTAGCTTCTCTCATGAAACGAATAATGTTTTCCTGTGGTTCTTTTTTATTTTAATTTGGAAAATCAGGTTTCAATTCTCACAGACATAACCTAACATTTTTACCTCTATTCTTAAATATACTAAAGTATCTGTATATACATACATACTCCTTCCGTTCCAAATTATAATTCATTTGACTTTTTTACCCTAAATTTGACCGCTTGTCTTATTCAAAAATTTTACGCATAGTCAAATTTATGTCATTCTTAAAGAACTTTTATTAATAAATCAAGCCACAGCAAAAGTTGTGATATTTTGCACAATTTTTTTAATAAGACGAGTGGTCAAACTTAGGGTCCAAAAAGTCAAACAAATTATAATTTGAAACGGAGTTAGTATCTTTTATTTAATATATATTCTGTAGGGACAGTTCTACCATGTTTTGTGTTTTAAGGAAAAAACGTACTGCAGGCTAAACCAATGTGGTGGGAGACTTTCATTTCTATATATTTCTGACATTCTTTACAATATGTTCTTTCAACCTTCTTCTCCTGTCTAGTTCTTAAAAACACGTGCCTATAGCCATACTAGAAGAGTATAAGTTGTGATGAGAAGATGTATGGGACCATATTTACTTACCATCACCATTGTCATTAGCCTGCAGGACAATGAAACAATATTTTATCAATGGAAGGAG
Organism: Chrysopogon serrulatus; assembly: GCA_015844335.1. Lineage (NCBI taxonomy): Eukaryota > Viridiplantae > Streptophyta > Magnoliopsida > Poales > Poaceae > Chrysopogon > Chrysopogon serrulatus. The sequence goes on from JADLZL010007369.1 coordinate 46,456, forward strand.
AATCACAGTGTAGATAATTAGAGACATGACTCCGAGGACGTCATCTGTGTTGTTGATCCCGTTTGTAAAGGTGCTGGAGAAAACATAGAGAGGAGAAGTGCCCATGTCTCCATAAACCACACCTATGCTCTGGAATGCTAAATGCAGTGTGGTCGCCCAGCCAACCTTCCATTATCAAAGTGCATACTCTGAATCAGATTACATTTGCCTCAAAAAAAAGAAAGAAAGCAGATTATATGCTTTTAGCCACTCAATCCTTAGATGATCAAGCAGCTGATATGCTTAGTCTCTTTAGTAAGACAATGATGAACATGATAGTTCAACAGTTACTTAAGATCTCAGCAGAATCATAGTAATACTTTATGAAATGAAAAGAACATATAGAAAAACTTGACCACTTGGGAGACTCCCATAGATAAACTTTGTTCTAAGAAGGAAACAGTGGTTCATCGCCCTGGAGTTTCAAGGCTGTAACCATTATGGTCTGAGAAATTTTTGTGCATCATGATATGTTTATGTGAAAATTATATTTAACTTTGAAATTTTGCTTAAATAAACTGTATCATGCAGTTATACAACTTCAAGCCAAAGGATGGTTATCTGATTCGATAAGAGTAATTGCAGAACATACCTTGGCTGCATGTGTTGATCCACCAGGGATCACTCCAGCCTCCATGTGCAGTGAATCAAATCTCTGTAGCCTCTTTGGTGGCATTTTCTCTGATGCATGTTCAGAGTTGGCATCACCGTGAGCAGCTCCATTGCTGCCTGTGTGCTGAGGTTCAGCCATCTTGAAGGTATGGGAGTCTTGCTCAGTTGCTCTGGCCGACCTCTTGTTCTGTTTCACATAACATGGCTTTTATAGGCAGTTGCTTGTGATGCTAGAGTAGTAGAGTATGAACGTGTGCTTTCTTCCTTTTTCAAAGACCAGTATGGACATATTCTGGGATAATACTGGATGCTCGTGTAACAAACGGCTTTCTCATTGCATGTTGGCAAGGTCAGACCCTGTTATTATCATTCGCTTCGCTTGCCAAAGGTCTTCGTTCAACGCTGCAGCCCTGAATCTTGTGATCTGCTTTACACAAGCCGGGGAAGGTGGCTACGTGGGAGGGCATGCGTGGTGACTTTTCTTCGTCGTAGTGGCTGTCACTCGTAAGTGTAGTGCTGTGCTTAGACTTACCATAGGAGTCTGTGACTTTGCCCTTCAGTTCCAGTTTTCCTCGTACTTCTTGACAATGATGAAAAGAAATCCTATGCAGCCGGCTAGAGGCCATTTATGAAATCGAAAGAATCATATTGAAATTCTATAATTGTCACAAAAACCCTACACAAGTGCCTACCAACTACCATATGTAGTAGGTTCTGAACTTTGCTTTCCTACTTGTTAGCTTAGAATTTATTAGTTTAGGCAAGCGTGTATTTCTCGTTGCCAATACGTAAGGACTAAGCATACGGCCATATATGGGATATTCGGAAACAGTGTGTAACGGCGCAAAAGTGGCTGCCAATAGTATTGACTTCCAATCTTTGATATTGTGAGCAGCTATTGTTGGAAAAATATCGGAGTCTGAGTGTTCTTTTGCAACTTGGCAGTTCTAACTCGCTTTCGTGCTGATCTGCGCCATGGACTTGACCATTGTTTCTCGTGCAGGATACGTTTGGAGAACGCTCTTCAATCTTCATGACGTGACATGCATCTGGAAACTGGAATATACCACTCGGCCGCAACCAAGCGTGTCGATTCCTTGGAAGGACTGACAGCGTGAGCAACTGAAGGGACACGGGGATCACTGACCATGCATGTGCGCTATTTTTGTAGTTTCCAGGTTGGGTAAACTAGGCTTTGTTCGTTCAAGAGTTTCCCAAGTTTCTATCCTTTTTCTTACTACTACGTCTACGTGTGGCATGGCCAGTGGATAGGATAAAGACGCCGTAATGTTAGTGCTGTTAGTTTGATTTCTAGGAGTCCATTGCGAGTGCAACTATGGGAAAATTTTTTGGTTAGTGCCAGTTGTCCTTGTCATGGCACAGGGTTTGTAACGGATGTGCTTGGACGAAGTAAGTGCAAAACACAAATGGCTATCCAGTGATGACTTGTCGACTTGGTAGATGCAGCGAACGCAGCTTCTAGAAGACTATGGTGCGATGATCTGATGATAAGGCATCTTTCGCCTCAATTTTTTCCAGTCTCCCTTTTGAATGAAACTATATGGCGCATGAGAAACATTATGGAATACCTGACGATTAACGACATTTTATTAGGACTACTTTGGTAGGTAAAAATCAGGAAGCTCTGCTCAGTGCCTGGTTTTGAGTCTTTTGACGTGTGTGTGTGTGTGTGTGTGTTCCTTTTGTTGGTCGTGTCAAAACCTATAGTCCATAGATACTCTCCGGACGTTATCCGGTCTCCTTTGTAATGTCCAGTTGCAGCCATCCTTCTTTGAACCTTGACCCGTTTCGTTCGGCTTTTCGTTTAAGCAGAAGCAGCAATGGCATAGCTACGGTGTGCCGTCGTCATTTCATTCATCTCTTCATTCCTACTGCACTATACTGAAAAAGTAGGCTCGTTTGTCGGGTATATATTTCATCTAGAGTATCTTATTATTATATATATTATAGAGAAGATAATGGTGGACCGTCCGACGATCAGCGTTTTCGCTTTCAAAACGCTTTCATCCATTTCTTCGTTCCTACTAGGCTACCACTGAAAGTAGGCTTGTTTATCTGGGCCATGTAAAACGCCGAACGATCTTTCCATTGGGCCCATGTACGCAGATATGCTCCGGGCCAAGCCCACATCATTGTACTTCGCTAGGCTTCATGCCGTTGGCCCCGCGACCCGCGAACCCATGAGCGGGCTGCTCGCGGGTTTGAAGTGTCTTTCTCCGCCGCGCCCACGCGGCGATGGGCGGTGGTGATCCGGTCCGGCGATCCCACAGTGAATCCCCGCGCCCGCGGGGCCGGGACAGCTTCCTCTGATGGTCGCTGGTCAGCTCCCCCCGAACACTGACACGATCCGTTGGGCACGCACCCTTTTTGCAATGGCCGAAACGAATCGGCGGATTCAGTACCAGCACTGGATCGTTCCAGCGAATCGCCTGGGCGTCCAGGATGGGTTGTGAAGGTACGATCTCTTCAGCTGTCGTTGTTTTTAAATTTTATTAGTACCTTCGCCTGCTCCCCCTAAACTGTTTGATGGAATGCCCGCCTCGACGCTCTGTTTTATCACCGTGTAGATGCTTGTTTGCGTTCGATTGCAACCTGTTTACTCTGTGGGTGGATTTAACCTTTCCGAAAATTCCTCCTGCACCTGCTGGTTTGCAGCCTGGAATCTTCAGCGACGATTCCTTTATTAGTTCATGGCTAGTATGAAATATCCTCAACAATAGTTGATGCATGTTTCTGTCCGCATCTGTTTTTACTTTTAAGTTTTTATAAGGGAGAATTTTCCACATCTGTTTTTAGGACTGACTATGTAAGAATATAACACCACTTACAGTCTAGGACATTGCTTCATACATAGTTTGTTACAAATGATTTGAAATTAAGAGAAAATTACATTCACTTTAACTTGTGCCAATATGCTACAATATTTAGCTAATTATGCTGAATACTATGAGTTTCATATTTTCAAAAACAGATAGTTGATAGCACCAGGACTTTCCCCTTAGTTTCTCCATATCTAAACATAGAACCTTCAATCCCGTACTTTTCAGTTCACTCTTGTAGGCTGGTAATTTGACCGAACCCCAATCCTTGCATTTGCCTTTCCTGGCTTGATAATGAAAAGGCCCACTCTGTTGTCAAGTAGCTAACTGCCTGGATGTTCTGATCACATTGTGGTACTGTACCAAGTCCAACATTGCCCTAGATCTCATATGTCATTCCCACCCGTAACAATCTGTTATGAGGGACACATGTTATCTTTTCTGGTTGCCTGAAGTTCTTCCTCATGAAACTGTAGGCGTAGTCAACTATTATCTTCTTCAATAAATCCGCATTTGGTCCTGCCACCACATTAGTTTCTCCTAGCATATGGACAACGCCATCCTCCATTTCTCTCTGTATTATTTGGATCGCATCAATGCATCCATTTGGTGCAACAGCAGCGCTTCTATCTGAAAAACTTTTGGACAATGTTGCCCCTCGAACACTGTCAGAAGGCTCGATTGCATCTTCTAAATCTTCTGTTGAATTATCTCCTCCTTGGCTGTAAAATGATTCTTGATTGATAAATTCTTTCAAGTGTTCAATAAGCAAGCCCTCGAATTCTCTTGGATCCTCTACTTTATCATTGTATCCATAGCGCACCACACATCGGAATACCTTGTAATCTCTTGGCTCCACATATCTGAAGAGGAACCGCTCATGTGTTTCTATTTTGCTGATTGGTAAGTACTTTATTGATATAATTACAAGTACTGAATGGATGGAAGGTACGTTTTCTACCAAGTGAGGAAGTATGGGTGGGATGCCTTGCACAAGCTCAGAGTACAAAAATCCTATTCCTGGCAACCTGGCCAGATTGCGCCTAGTGGCCAATTCTGTCACGTAGTTACTTGATACTTTGTTCTGGAGCTCATAGTTATATCGATGAACATGGACATAATGCCATGTGGCCATTATAAACATCAAAATTGCTGCAAAAACCAGTGGCAAATAGCCACCTTGAGTAAATTTATAGAATGCCGAAGATAGGTATACGAGCTCTGCTCCACCAAATATTACTGGAAAGAGTGCAATCCATAGCAGGCTTGTCTTCCATATCATAATCATTACTAAGGTAACTAGAAGCGTTGTTATAAACATCACAAAAACAACAGCGATACCTGCATAAAATGATTATGGTGATTATTCATTGACGGAATAAGACGAGATGTATTTTGGGATGTGGATCATTCTTGTACAGTTTCTAATGTTATCAGTATAATCTAGCAGATCATGTCCCTACTTTCTCTAAGAAAAGAAGCCGATACACCATGCCATTGGAGTTTTGAAATGGACTTTTAGATTTTATAAATTTGTCTTCATTCAGATACTACAGCATTTTACTTAGAAGCTACTAGATGGCTAACGATCTCCATAAGTTTGGCTGTTGCTAGGATTATTTCATTTGTTCTGCTTTTGGGACTTAAGTAAGGATGACCTATAGATTACTATCTAGGAAGATATATAAAAACTACTCCAAGTAATTGATACAGGTTAAGGAGAACCAAGAGTTTATTGCACCAAACAGATTGTCAAGAAAGAATTAGAAATGTAGTCATTTAATCTCATTAAAAAAAGAATATTCTTGTATCTTATTATTATTATTTTCTTAGTTTATATCTTAGGGTGGGACGTGGTAGGGATATTTGTGTCTGGAGTTGAGAATTTACCATAAGCATTTCCAATCTTTTCTGTTGTTTGGAAAATAGCTGTAACAGCTACACATAAAATCATCAATGCATAGTTGATCTCCGGGATGTAGACTTGTCCTTCAAACTTTGTTGATGTGTGGGTCACACGAACCCGTGGAAAGCAACCTAGAACCTGCGACTGTGCAATAATTGCAAATGCACCAGAAATCATAGCTTGGCTTGCAATTATAGCAGCGGCTACTGCCACCACAAAGGTTGGCCAATATAATGGACCTGGCAGCAAAAGGCATGAGTTGTTTAATATTTCAATCCCTAATCCATGCCATTTCTTAGTTCATTCTCATATGTTCTTACCTGGAATTGATTTGTAGAATGTGTTTGCAACATTTTCTGGGTAGATACGGAGATATGCAGCTTGTCCAATGTATGCTAGCAGTACTGAAGGGAACAGTACTACTGAGAAGCCAATCTGTAGTGTGTAGTGCAATAAACTTTATCATAGATGTTTCACTGAAGCAAAACAGAAAACAATTTTGATGTTCAAGCATCATATATACTATTTCTTTTAGAGGATGATAATAGTTTTTCCCCTTTTAAAACTATTTTCTCCCATACTCAAAGGAGTTTCTTCACAAGCACAGCTTGTTGGAATCTATTTTCTCCATAGGCTTAATAGTTTGTATGTGCATGCATTCAGAAAATTAAAGTTGTGGGGACTGGGAGAAGTGCTCAATTACCTGAATGGCTCTCATATTGAAGTGACCAAGGTCAGCAAACATTGCCTCGGTTCCTGTTTTATAAAAAAAAATGCAATGGACATTACAAACAAAAATTATCAGAGACTCAGGTTACATTGCCTCAATTTTTTCTTGTAAAATATTAAGGTGATTTTGTAGAGATCAGACTCAGGTTATTATATTGCATAGTGAAGACATGGACTCTGGGAGAAAAAGTACCTGTGATGCATAAAATAACCCCTCCAAGAGAAATCCAGCCCTGTTTTCCATTTCTTTTGAAATAATCCACAATATATTTTGGATTGAATGCTTTCAGAACGCTAATATCATGTTTGATCAAATTGTAAACTCCAATACCAGCAATCAAGATGAACCATGTCAAGATTATAGGGGCAAATGTGTAACCAACTTTGTCTGTGCCGAAGCGCTGAACAAGAAAGAGGACAATCAAAATGGCTATTGAGATGCCAGCAATCTGTCCTGTTGGTTGTCCAAAAAGGTCGGATTAAGTTCACTGTAAATAGTAAAATTATTTGAACTGTTGTAACTTCCACTGGAATGCATTTTGATGCATAGATTGTTGTACCTTGAGTCAGGGTTGTTGCTTTTTGCTTGATCCCTCCAACCGCACTAAGCACTGCAAAAATAATTCTTTAGAAAAGGCACTCAGCCTTATAAAATATATTCCAGTGGACAACAAACATACATCATGTGTGTGAAATCGGTTCATAAAAGTGGGAACGTGATTTATTTCTTTGAAAAATCCACATGTATTTCAACTATCCCTTGATGAAACAATTCTTACCAGAAATGATGAGCAAAACCAGAAAGGAGTTTGAACTTACCTGAAATACATGGGGTTAGAACACCATCACCAATCACCATGGATGTTGCCAGGACTGTCACTAGGAAAAGAGTGATCTTAAATTTTGGACTGTTTTCCATCTTGTTCTTGATCCAGTGAGCCCTCTTAATACGATTTGTGGGGGACTCTAACTTGTAGCGAGAGACCATTGCATCTTCAGCCTGCTGATTAGGTATCAAGCTAATCCTAGCATACCGTGATATCAATGAATAAAGTGCAAATGTTCCTCCTGCAATATTGTTAATACATGTCAATCTCTCTCGTGAAACAAATAATGGAGGTCCCATCTCTCAGTGGGATGTAAGATTTGGAGGCAGAGGAGGCGCAGAGTCACAATTCAGGCACATCACAGCAAGGCTGGGGGACCAGTCTACAGACTATATTAGACAGATGGTACTACCGTAGTACCGTGGGCTCGTGGCCACAGAACTGATATTTCTGGGCAATATTTCTGGGTGCTTTGCTTACATACTGATTGATACTGGATACAATCACTCAATATCATCTAAGGTTTAGTCAATGGCTGTAAATCCTATTTTTTAATAAATAAATAAATAAATGCTGAATCTAAACCAATGTGATGAGAGACTTCAGGGTCTAGTTGATTTATCTGTTCTCACTCCTGTGGCCCTGACCATTCATTTCTATATTTCTTAACATTCTCTCTTCATAAGACATTACTTGTAAAAAGGACACCTTCTATTCTTAAAGCCTCTTGTATATAGCCATACTAGTAGTTGCCTTGAGATTCCTCAAAAAAAAAAAAGTAGTTGCCTTGAGAAGATGTATATGGAGCATATTTACATACCGTCTCCATTGTCATTAGCTCGCAGGACAATGAAACAATATTTTATCAATGGAAGGAGAATAATAGTATAGATAATTAGAGACATGACTCCAAGGAGGTCATCTGTGTTGTTGATCCCGTTTGTAAAGGTGCTGGAGAAAACATAGAGAGGAGAAGTCCCCATGTCACCATACACCACACCTATGCTTTGGAATGCCAAATGTAGTGTGGTTGCCCAGCCAACCTTTGGTATCAAAGTGCAAACATGGAATCAGATTACATTTGCCTAGAAAAATGCAGATCCTATGTTTTCAGTTATGCAACCCTTAGATGACCAAGTAGTTGCTAAGACGAGGGTAAACATGATAATTCTTACTTTAGGTTTTAACAGAATATTCTCTACAGAAATGTTTCTTAAACTGATGACAATTCAAAAATATCCATGCAGTTATGTGACTTCAAGCAAAAGAAAGATCTGTTGTTTGATTGAATTAGAGTGGCTAGAGAACACACCTTGGCTGCATGTGTTGGCCCACCAGGAATCTTTCCAGCCTCCATATGGAGTGAATCAAATCTCTGTAGCCTCTTTGGTGGCAGTTTCTCTGATGCATATTCAGAGTCTGCATTACCACCATGAGCAGTTCCATTGCTGCTTGTGCGCTGAGGTTCAGCCATCTTGAAGGTATGGAGTCTTGCTCTGGCCGACCTTTTGCTCAGTTTCACATAGCTTGGCTTTTATAGGCATCCTGGGTGTGGCCAAGCATGATGCCAGGCAGTTACTTTCTTGCAGCCGTAGGGGGCTAACTTGTGATGCTGGAGTATGAATGAGTGCTCTCTCTTTTTCAATGACCAGTATGAACATGTTGGGGGATAGAGAGGAATGGGGATTCTCGTGTAACCAACAGGTGTCTCATTGCATGTTTGATGAAGTCAGACACTGTTATGTCTTATCATTCGCTTCACTTGGCAGGTCTTCATTCAACTCGCTGCCGTGAATCTTGTGATCTTTACGTAAGCCGGGAACGCGACTGTGGGAGGGCATGATGACTTTCTTGCCACACTCACGTGTAAGTGTGAGTTGAACTAAATTTTCCATAAGCAACAACAACATGGCCCTTCAGTTCCAGTTCTCCCCACACTTATCGACAATGAAAAAAAATCCTACGCTGCTAGCATGTATAGATTAAATGTTTAGGGGACAAATCATGTTGAGCCATACATGGATCAATTCTGTAGAAACTGCAAATCCTTTGAGTGCATACAGACATCACATACCTATGTGAGTATGAAAATGAAATTCTAATTGTTGCAAAACCCTACTCAGGTTCCTATTATATGCTCTGAACTTCGCTTTCCTACTTGTTCAAGTTGGAGATTCATTTATGCAAGTTTGTATTTCCATTCCCAAATCCCAATATGTAAACAGTCGTGATATTAGAATAGTTTGTAACGGCCAAAAATGTCTGCCAACAATATTGACTTGGAATCTTCAGACTATGGACAGCTATAGTTGGAAAACATGGGAGCCGAAGTGTTCTTTTGCAACTTGGTAGTTTTAACTCTCTTTCGTGCTGGCCTGCATCATGGACTTGACCATTCTTGTGCAGGATCCGTGCAGAGAAAAGTCGATATGATAATGGCTTCTGGTCTTCTAGAATAATACTGCCTGCAGCCAAGCGTGTGAATTCCTCGAAAAGATTGGTAACCTGAGTTACTGAAGGGAACAAGATCATTGACCATGTGCGCAAGTTAGTTGAACTTTCAAAGTTTTTAATCTTTTTCTTATTACGTGCAGCATGGCTAGTGGATTAAGAACTAGTAAACAAGTAATATTAATGCTGCTAGTTTACTTTCTATAGTTCTGGTTACTGTCGGCGCTCGATCTACTTCTGTCGCGAAACCGTGATGCAATGTAATATGCTATAACTTGTATCCAGTAGTGTAGGTCTCTCCCTTCGGCGTTCTAAGGCCCCTCGCCTTCAACTCGCCATCGCGATCTAGCGCTGTACCGTAATTGCTTTCCTCTTAATGAAAAACGGGCATCATACCCGGTCGCGAAAAAAGAAAGGACGTATTTGGACAAACTCAGGGCAAACTACATAATGACGATTTAGTGATGACTTGGTAGATGCAGCCTATGCAGCTTTCAGCTGCAGGACTTCGGGGTGATAACAAGAGTGTCTTGGCATCTTTCTCCTCATTTTTCCAGACTCACTTTTGAATAAAATATGCACGGGATATCTAGGGAATACTTGCTGGTTAAGGCATGTTTTTACTTTGGTTGGTAAAAATCAGGAAACGGTGGGCTAGAAATGCTCAGCGCCTGCTTTCTGACGGGTGTGTTCCTTTCGTTGGTCGCGTCTATGAATGATGCCAGCAACCGGCCGTTATCCAGTTTCCTTTGTATCCATTTTCATTCATCCTAATCTTCACCCATTTTCGTTACTAAAAAAAAAATATCTTCACCCATTTTCATCGACTCGTCATACCTGCTGTGCCGACCTTGTTTTCATTCATCTGTTCCTATGGTGAAAGACTGAAAACCCAAGTAATCTCTGCTAGCAGTTTTGCACGTGCAAATATTTTTGCGTTGGATTCCAAGTAGTCCTTTTTTTAGACACGGATTCTAAGTTTAGTCTGGTGGATCTTTCGTTGTTAAGTCTGTTAGTGGTTAGTACTAGCTCTTATGGGCTTCGGCGGTCCCTATTGCTCGTGTGGATTGCCTGATATGGGATTGGGATTCCATGCACCCAGCCCGACCGTATAAGAAAGCCCACATGATCAAGTTAGGTAATTCGGCCAGTCCAGTGGGTAGCCCATTTCCAGAGGGGTTTGTTGGGCCTCAGCTTTTTCCAGCTTTGATGTAGTGTCCAGTGCTTCTTTCTGTTCTTTGCTTCTTCTTTGACACAGTTGTTTTTTCCTTTGTACGAGACTTGGTTCCTACTCTTCTGTCTGCTCTAGAAGCTGGCTGCTGCTGGCTGTTTAAACAGTGCCAGCAGAAAGGAGAAGCAGCCATCAGCAGCCAGAGCAACCGAAACACCTTCACAAAAAATAAAATTACCAATTTCTCATTAATCAGTGATCACAGTGAGCAGAAGCCCCTGTTTTTGTTGGTCACATGGCTGATCTGGAAGCTTACATCTCCATCTCCATCATTGATTTGACAGTATAGCCCACGTGTGTGTAACAGTGTTGTATTGACAAAAAAAAATATATAGTTCTCTTATCTAATACAGAGAAACGCACCTCCTGCACATTCTGAAAAAAAAAAAATCAATCATGGCAGTGCTTTTATAGATTTCTCCTGAAGAAGAACAATAGTTACTCCAGGTTTCATTCCTTCAAATCATGGAATCTTAACTCAATTTAGGAAATTCCTGTTGCCTTTCATGAAAGTAGAAAGGCAATATAATGCTATGAATTCCCGATTCTGCATGATATTGATATAGAACAGCTCCTGCGGGCATCCACGCCATAAATTCCTAGAAGATGCCTTCAAAAATTCTCCTGTTGACCTGACAATAGCAAAATATGAAGATTTTTCAACTTTTCGCAACTTATTATAATCTTGACTTTTCTATATACGAATTTGGACATTCTGACACCGTAAATTATGACTGAACTCACATTGAGACTTGAGAAGACTTGAGAGTAGTGTATTTGGATCATCCTCTTATCTGATATGCTTGTTGCCTATGGATGTCGTTCTCAGTGTCACCATGCACCACACCATTGGAATGTATATATATACACACTACTCGTACACAAGTGGCCCCTCAGGAATTATTCTGCAATTGGGTAGTGGAATTCCGAAGGATGTGCCTTGTTTTACAAGTGGGCTCATTTCTTGCTTTGTTCTTTCCCCTTGTCCAAAGCAATTCCATTTCGTTTTCACTTTATGTAGTGAAATGTAATCGCCCTTCTCCTTTGGTCGCGCCATGTGGCGATTCCAGGCACGTTAGAAGGAGATAGCAGCCAGGTCATCTGAGCTGTGCTTGACTGATTTTTGACTGATCCCACATGAAGTTCCACCTGCTTTTTTTTTGTGCTGCAGCTTAACTGGCGATTCTGATGCGCTATTATTTGCATGCTGTATTGCAGCGTTAGCGTATCCTGCGTAGATCCTGTTAGGTAAGGCATTTCTAAAATAGAACCTTGGTACATGTATTGCAGAATATTGTCTAGAAGCTGGAACCCATTTTGCGAGGAGAAGCCTTTGCAAACGGGCGTAAGCTCCTTGGATAAGCAGGGCAATCTCTACGTGGCGTTCCAACGCGTGGTGAGCAGCGTTAGATCTTTGTATTGCTTTTCTTATACATATATACTATATATACAAGCGGGTCAAAGTCAAAAAACGAGAAAGGTCATATGTGTGACGTTGTAAACATGGAAACAGTAGTATTTTCTGCATTACTAACGCGCCGCCTCTGCATCCAATTCCTGCAGGATATCATTTTGGAAATGTAGGCTTACAGGACGGAACGGGTAGTGGTTCAATGGTGACGGGGATGGCGATGATGACGGAGCAGTTATGTAGACACACCGAGGACGGCAGCGACGTGCCAAAAGCTCAAAGTCCAAATCATAGGTAAAAAACAGCATGTGAACTTGTGAATTTAATTTCAGCTGTAGTACTTGCTTTAGACAGACTCCAGACTTTAACTTGGTTGACCTCCAATCCAATTGAGCTGGAGTCGTCGTTACTTTAACAAAACGGTTGCATGCATGCATGCGAAATTACTCTTGAGTTTACCGTTCAAAAGGAGGTGAAAAGGTCATCCCCTCTCTCTCTGCCAATCACAAGACCTTTGGAAGCCAAGTATAATAAGGTGATATACACGAGCAGTATGAGTTATCACATCAGAACTATGCTAATTAGAGGAGACATAAGGTAAACGGACTGTAAATTTACAATCAATTACTAAGACGAAAACTAAAGAAAACTTAGAACTTTGCGGGGTGAATAAAGTGACCATGCATTTTTGGTCAATCTAGCTTTTATATGAAGTAGTACACGCTGTTAGAGTGACCGTGGATTACATTACATGGCAGTAACATATATTACCTGCACCTGGCTAGTAGCCACCATGGTCTGAAGTGACAGCACTCGCTTTTTTTTAGCAAAGGAGGAAATCACGGGTGACGATGAGATGGCAGTACAGTGAACATTAGGTCGGGAGGATAGCGTCAATCATGTATCAGGCATACCGCACTTAATCGCGATGGATAACCTATCTCCATCTCCTTGGAATTGTCCTCGTTTCTCGCCTGCCTATATTATTCTTTCCTATATTGATAATGATAGAAATAAAATAAAAGGGTGAAGGAAATCGTCAGGAAAATGGGGGCCGACAGCGACAGGAATATAATTCGTTCAGGGACATGGGAACCAGACTAGGGAGTGCGATGCGATGCGATGCGATGCATGCATCTGTTGTCCAGGCGTCCAGCTCAGCTGGGACACGGAGTGGGACAAACACCCAAGAGTGCACGCGAGCACAAGCTCTCCTTTTTCCTTTCATCAGCGACAAACTCAATTGCATATTTGTAGTCAAGGCAAAGGCCCGCTCGTGGCCTGGTCAAACTAATCGGGATATAATCGTCGTCGTAGTAGCTGTTGACAGACACCCCGGCCCAACAAAGCTTTGAATACTACTCCACTTGAACGGTTCGTCGCCGATCAGTGGTACTAGCTGTTCAAATCTGATGTTCATGTCTTAGGCTCTTAGGTTCTCTGGTGGTATCAGACTGAGTTGACACCAGGACTTGTGCTTGTTTGTCTCTGTCCACACGCAGCTCAGGTTCATGTATTTGTTGGTGCAAAAAAATGTATATACGAGAAAACACGTAGAGACAGAGAGATATAGTCGGCTACCGCTAATTACACATCCGAGTGGGAGTGACGTGGAGGTAGAAACGAGGGTTAGCAGCACGTACGACGCACCTCGGAAGCTCAGCAGGTGGACGGACGACTAAACTAAACACTTGCTTGAGTCGCTGTATGCTACGATACTCCCACAGTAAGAAAAACAAGCGCTACAGACAGAGATGATGGTAACAGTAACTTGGCAATGTAAACAAAAACAAGGAGCAGATTCTGGAAATGGAACAAGAAGGCGGCAAAAAAAAAAAAAAAAAAAAAAAAAAAAAAAAGGCCACGGCGGGCGGAGACGCCAGACAGGGGGACTCGCGCGATTGATTTTGTCGCACAAGACACACAGGCGGACGGACAAGGCAAGCGGCCGTCACGTCACCGCACCTTTTGCGTTGCCGCCTCGGTTCGGCACCAGCACCTGCCACTGATCCCCCCGGGTCCTGGCCTGGGAACTTTCGCCGCGGGCGCTGTGTTGATGATCGGGTGCGGCCGCGACAGCGACGCTCCCAATCCCATAGTCCCATCCCATCCCATCCCTCGCCGGGGCGTCGGCTCTCCTCCGGCTCTCCGCGCCCGCGAATACGCTCGCGACGCGACGCGATGCGAACGCGACTCTGCCATCCGACGGCGACCGCTGCTGCCGCGACGTGGTTGCGTGCGCGTCGCACGCAGGGGGGGCGGGGCCAGGACCGGGGCCAGGTCGCCGTCCACCGTGCGCCGGTGGATGGTGGGATGTAGCCGTCGAAGCCGATCAAGGCCTCCACGCCACTCTCTCCCCCGGCTCGTCGTGGCGCGGCGGCCGGTCAACGGCGCGTGCGCGCAGCGGCGACGCACGCCGTTCGCTCGCTGGTTTGTTAATACCCATCGCATCGCATCGCATCGCATCGCAGTGGAGCACAGTACAGGGAGGAGGAGATCTCACTCTCAGAGTCGAGTCCGCCTGGGGTGGGGAGCCACGCCGGAGAAGAGAAACAGCTCAGCCTCGGCTCAGCTGCAGCATGTGCAACACGGAAGGGAACGGAACCAGACCAGCGATGAACCACTTTGCTTGCTCCGCCACCAACCAGCCGGACCCCGTATTTCCCGCGGGAGCTCCGAACAGCCGGCCCCGGCCACCCACCATGCTCTGTCCGGTCTTCTTTCCCAGAACCGCCATCGCTACCTTGGCTGGCAGGCACCGAGCATCCAGCTGCTCGAATCCAACGAACATGGGACGATTTCTTTTTCTTTTCTTCTTCCCCACATCGCTTGACCTCGATCGACAAAAAGAAACACAAGAACATGTGTGGGGGATTTCTTTTTCCCTTCACAGGATACGTATGAACACACGAGGCGGCGGCATCGGCGGCGGCTCAAGATCCGGACTCTCATCTGATGATGATCGATCACTGCAACAGTAGTAATATCATGTGTATGTACACGGCTTCTTTATACATAATTTGTATGTTTAGGACTAGTACAACCATGGTTACATGGCGGTCGCTTCGTCGCTCGCTTAAGCAAAGCGAGAAAGCGGACATCTTTTTTCCTCATCAACAACTACTACAAGAACAGGAACGCTGACCGACCTGGGATGCTGATTTTATATCTACAAGCAGGGCCCCCAGATCGGATCACAGCAACGAACAAGAGATGCCATGCTATGCTAGTTTACAACACGAACACACACAAAACACAAGCTTAGAAAACCTTGCTGACAAAACCCAGTAAAAAAATTATAAGGAAAAAGAATTCATTTTCCTCTTCTTCTCTCCCTTTTGCTGCTGTCTGGTGTGGTATTGGCGACGAACATCAATCTACTAGTTGTACTCTTCTTCTTGGCGAGAGGAGGAGATCTCATCTCCCCTCGCCTCCTCCCTATTCTGATTCTGATCTCACCTGAACTGAACTGCTGTTATAATTAATAAAAACGAAAAACCCGGTGCTGCTGTATATACCACAAGAAAGAACACACGTAGCATCATCATCTTGGTGGAAGTAGTACGACGGCCGGCCGGCGAAAACTGTACAAGGTTCTTGAGGACTTGCCCCTCCTCCTCCTCTTCCTCCTCCCTGGGCGGGCGGAGGGCGGGCGGGCGGGCGGGCTCGGCGCCGCCGCCCCGGCCGGAGCGGCTCGCTCACGCGCGGGCGGACAGCACGCGGCTGCCGCCGCTGCTGTGGGAGCCCCGGCACGCGGCGACGTCGAACCCCTGGATCCTCACGGCCGGCGCGAACGACGACGGGGCAAAACTGTTGTTGTTACTGTTGTTACTGTTACTGCTGCTGCTATACGTCGGGCGGTGGACGTAGCTGGTGCGGCTCCGGTGGTCAAAAAACCCGAGCTCCAGCAGCTGCGGCTCCGCCGCCGCGGGTTGGCGCTGGTTCAGCAGGAAGTTGGGGTCGTGCACCAGCGGGTTGTCCGCGCGCGCCGGCGGCGACCCGCCGAACACAGCCCAGCAACCCCCGTCCTCCTCCTCCTCCTCCAGGACCTTGGTCCTGCCTGCTTCCTTGCTGCTCTGTAACAAGAAAGGACACGTCTTTGTAAGCGAAGATGGACAAGAACAGCGTGCGTGGAAATAAGAGGGGATTTTCGGAGGGGGAGAACAAATTTTCGAAGGATTCTCTACCTTGTTGTTGAGCAGGAAGGGCGGCGGGCCAAGGATGAGGTCGGCGCTGCAGGGGTGGACCTGGGCCCTGCGCGGCCGAGGCGCGCAGAGCACCGGCTCGGCGGCGTCCCGGCAGCCGCCGCTGCTGCCGGAGGCGGACTCGACGAACAGCCGGTTCATGGCCCTGGAAGGCATCCTCCTCCGGATCTCAATCTTCTCGCTAACAAAAAATTCTTCCTTTGGGCAGGCAAAGAGGCTCAGGCTCCTCTCGCCGCGTCGTCGGTGTTCAGGCAGGCCGGGGAACCAGGAGGAACCAGGATAGATAGGGGAATGGATGGAACGGACGAACTGAAGCACCGGAGGAGAGGATGGAGGGGACGGCTTTGCCTTGGCCTTGCCTGCCTTTTCGTGAGGCTGGTGGGAAGGAGGCGGCAATGCGGTGCTGACCGCCCCGGCCACCGCAAATATACCAACCGCCCAGTTGGCGCCCGGGTGGGCAGGTGGACCACGTCTCTCGTGCCTGCCCCTCCTTTTTTTTTTTCCTCCCCCTGCTTTTCCTTTCACTCTGTTTTATTTATTTATATATATACATATATATTTATTTATATATGTGCACCGCCTCTTTTCTTTGCTGATGAGTAAACAAGTGAAGAAATGTGTGTGCCGGCCGGGGAAAAAATATCCTCGTTTCCGTCGTTGGGGCCGTCACGACTTGCTTGTTGTTGCTTGCAGCACATGGCATACTACTACGCGTACGTGCGTGTGCACCACTCGTCGCAGCCTAGGTCGGATGAGGAAAGATCGGATCTGACTATTAGTAGTGGCCTATTTTTATTTGATGAGGGGGCAAAAAAATCTGCTGGCGTTTAAAACCATATCTATCAAATCTATTGCCTAAACCCACGGGCAATCCGAACCCTGCCCCTCTTGCTCACTTCGAAGCCTTGTTCTCCGATGTTACCTATGGTTACCTTGCCGGCGGCCTCCAATCGCCATCGTCCCATAATTAGCTTCGGAGATGTCATGAGAGTGTGTAGCCAACTAGCCATTGTCATCGATCACTGTCCATTTAACAGTTTAACGTAATTTTACTCGTATAGTCTTATGTCCATTTCAAAAATTAAAAACTTACTCCTATGTTAAGTGTGGTTTATATGTAGTCCGTGTTTCTAAGCTTGTTGACCAATCTAGAATGTTTCCATCTCCATTTTGTAGTTTTGTTTCACTGGCGGGTTTATCTCATGACCCCTTCTTACTCTGTCATTTGGATTTATAATGTTCTCACCATGCACCATTTGCTACGCTGTTGGTACAAGAAAAGAGGAAACGGAAAGAAACAAGCTGCAACTGCAAAAACGAACCTATGGCACTATTTGAGACTATTCCTGATAAGATTGTCAGAAAGCACATCTAATTCTCCATTTTCAAACATGCGCAAAAAAAGAGAATATGCAAGATTTGTGTGGCTTAACTGTTGTCCACAAAAGGAAGAGACATCGTGGGCCACGAATTTTTATGCGGATGCTTCTTGTTGCTCACGTTATGTTTTAATTTGATTCTTCGATTTTTAGAACATTTACTAGTAATATTTAGATGGCTAATAGCATGTATATGATATTAGCTAGCTAACTAGTATTACCTACTTATTAGCCAGAGAGTTTTAGATACACAACTAATGAAAAATGTTACCAAGATAACTATTAGCTACTTTATTATCTCATTTGGTCCAACTAGTAAGATAGTTGTTGTTGTTGTCTAGAGGTCTAGCTAACAATTAGTTATTTATTAGCTACACCCATTTGGGTAAAAAAAGATAACAATTGATAGATAGTAGCTATTATCTTTAGGGATCCAAATAGGGCTTAAATTGTTAGCATTAGAAATTGTAGCGGAAGAATGGCCAAACATGTGAAAATCATTTTCTAGACAACTTTACATTATTCACGGAAAATTAGAAAGAATATTGGTAAAGAAAATATCACAGTTTGAGTACTCGTGGTTTAACTCAATCTTTTGTATAAGTCTCTTCCAAAAAGCTCAACGGATCTTTTTCTCCGCTTCGTAAACCAGTTTATTCTTTTTACATATTTGCAATTGGTGTATTCACCAGTGTATGTAGTCGGTTAACATTGTATATGGTGTTTTCGACTTCTTTTGGTCTATTAATACGACAAAGTTCGTTTTCTCCTTTAGTTCTTCCGAATAATGTTTTTTTTAGTTGCAAGTGACTTTTGTTGCCTTCATGGTATTGTATAGTGAGGGTGATTGTAGATGTCCCTTCAATTCCCTTGCTATATTGTAGATGTCCCTTCAATTCCCTGATGTGAGAAGAAGACTAGATTGGTCTTTGATATACTCTTACTTTTCAAGGTTGTTTTGTATCAAGTTGTCCATTTATGCTATCCATTCTTTTCATTCATTGAATATCATAT
>JADLZL010007370.1:0-27878 GCA_015844335.1 Chrysopogon serrulatus
CATAGACCCGTCTAGTCAAAAAGGTTCAAAACAGAATAACATATTACAGACTCCATATTGCGGCGTCTATAAGTATTCCTTATTACAGACCCGTTATTATTGCTGACGCGCCTGAATGTGTCTCGTAACTCTACTAAACGCAGCGTCTGTGGTCGTAGTTTATTACATAGTGATTTATGACATCAAATAGATATACAATAAAAATATAACTAATAAAAAATCTAATAATACTTAGTTGATATCATAAGTATTATTATTTTATTATATAAATTTGATCAAAGTTGAAAAACTTTAATTTTTAAGATTTTAAAAATAATTTATAATTTAGAACAAAGAGAATACTTTGATACGTACAATACACACCTACAGGCGTTATGCCAAACCTCAAGTGTAGCTGCGTAGGCTTAGGAGCCAACGTTATTTCTCGTAGGAGAAATGATCCCTTCGTATTTTTCTCTCTTCTTGATGCCAAATCATGTTTTTTTTTTTGCTTATGTGGCGTAATATTAATTCTATGAATTTTGTCAAAAAAAATATTAATTAATTCTATGAAAAACAAAGCGTTGGGACTGGCCTCATACGCCGTGGTTCATAACTGTGTTGTAACTTCTTTTTCAGACTAACTTTCGTGTTCATCCAGAGCAGTTAGCTGAATTTTGGTCGTCGTTTAAACCTCTTCCTTCTAACAATAACCAGACATTTTATTAGTATATATACAAAAATTAACTGTAGTTTATTTTCCACGGCTGCAACTGATTAGTAAGCAGTAGACATAGGCAGTACATTTTTGTTATAAAAAAGAGCAGCACATTTTTGTTATTATTAAAAAGAACAGCACACTTTGATTTATTACTCTCCGAAGTTCCAACTGACAACTTATAACCACCTGTAGACCGTATAGATGGGACAAGAGGCGAACATGCCCCCGCCTCCACTACCTCCCGCTACGGTGCCACCTACCTCCCACGCCGTTGCCAGCTCCTTTAGGCTATCCGCACCGCTGTAAGCTATGCCATCCTCTAGGACACAAATAGCGGAAGGAGAGCTTGCAACGGGTCCTGTAAACGCTCTCGTTCGTCAAATTTGGGGCAATAGCGGGTGTCCGCTACAGCACGCGCCAGCCCCACCTCGCAACCACCGAGGTGGAGAGAGAGACCAGAAGCCGCCCCCGCGTCGCGTCCCGCCCCCGCCCCGCCCCGCCTCGCCACGACATAGCCCAGCGGCTCTGCTCCATGCGCGAGGAAGGCGCCATGGTCAGTAGCTCCGTGCCCGTGCTCGAGCAGCTCCGGCCGCAAGTTGAGGCCGTCGTCGTCGTCGTCGTCCGGTAGCCGCGCCACTGTAGTCCCCGCTTGAGGAAGCATGAGACAGGAGGGCAGGACTCCAGCCATGGCTCCAGCTCGAGGAAGCGAGGCGGCCATGGTCCATGGAGGTCGACCATCGAGGTAGCAAGGGCCTTGAGATGGAGAACGCGATGATGTGACATGCATGAGCTGATTCTTAGATTTGGAGATGAGACTTGGAGAGGAAGAAGAGGATGTTTCTCTGCTAGTCTGCTCTCTGTTCTTGGCAAGAAAAAGGACGTGAGAAGAGAGAGAGAGCAGTCCGTGAGTGTGTGTGTGACAGAGACAGACAGGGGTGCAGACGCGTGGTGTACTATTAGTGTGGGTGTTAGGAGAGAGAAGAGAGTATGACATGTGGGTCCCACTAGAGTAGATGATATAGAGGATGGATGGGTGCGAAAGAAAGCAGTATAGAGGAAAGAATCTCGATGACCAGAATGGAATATTTCTTTTAGAAAATAAATTTAGAGTATGAAGAGTGCAGATATCCTTAAATTGCTCGCTGGCTATCCCTATTGCCTGATCGGCCCTTCTCTCCTGGCCGTCCCCTTCTAAAGCCACCGGAATGAAGTTTGGGACTCCTGTGCCATCGTCTTCTCCGGCAAGCCTTCTTCTCCTACAGTCTCGGACTCGAACTTCTCTGTGTCCAACAGCCTTTCCCCGCCGCCGGTATCAATGCGGTGGAGCGCAGGCACATCGGACGACCACAGTGGGTGGACGCGCAGATCCAAGGACATGTAAAGCCAATCCCAATGGGATATTTATGGTGGTTTCTATGTCTATTAATTACCTTGACAACTCAGTTTTTTACTGATGTGGCAAAAGAATTAATGAAGAGAGAGAGTACCAAATAGAAAAACGGTTTCTTCTTGAGCAAACCGAGTCAAAGCTAGCACCGAGGCATGAAGAAACTACTGAAACGCCATTCAAAGAACTCAAGTATAGAAACTAGTAGAAACTACGAATTGAGAAGGATAGTTTTTATTGCACATTAATTGTTCTTTTTTTTCTCTTGGAAACTACATTAAGGAACTGTCCATTGAAACTGCCTAAGGTATGCAGGCCGAAGCCCCGGGACGTGCGCGCTCGTCTTTTAGCTTTTCAGGAAAAAAAATATTTTCCACGGCTGCCTGCCGCTGATCAGTAAAGACCAGGCAGCATTTTCGTTAGGCCAGTCTCAATGGGATTTTATGCACATTAAATGAGGTGCCACATCAGTAGATTTGAAGTTTTTGCATGAAACAAGTAGGAGAGAGGAAAAAGTTTCGTGGGGATGAAACGATACAGCGATGTTTCCAAAACGTCGGAAACTGTGTGAAACCCGCATTGAGGCGTTGGTTTCATTTCATCGCGATTTTCTTCCCTCCGCCGACCACGGCTGCACCGTCGCGGGCAGCTGCTCCGCCACCGCGAGCTCTAGAGGAGGCGGAGGCGGCGCCGGCCTAGATCCCGACCCCAATCCCCTAGCTGCTGCTCTCCGGCCGGCGAAGCTCGGCCTCGGCACCGACGGGCGAGCTCCAACGCAGCGGCGCGCCCTTCAGCCTCGCCCGGCCACCGCAAGCTCCGACCGCGAGCACGACGCGCCGCTCCGCCTCGCAAGGAAGAGCTCCAACGCGGCGCGACGCGCAGCTCCACCTCGCTGGCTGTCGCGAGCTCCGAAGCCTCCAACACGAAGCGCGACGCGCAGCTGCGCGCCTCGCCGGCCACCGCAAGCTCCGACACGAGCATGGCGCGCGCCGCTCCGTCTCGCCGGCCGCGAGAATCGACGCGAGCGCGACGTGCAGCTCCACCTCGCCGGCCGCCGCGAGCTCTGAGCCTCCGGACCACGGCGCGACGCGCAGCTCCGCCTCCCTGGGCCGCCGCGAGCTCTGTGGCCTCGATGGTCTTCGCGAGCTGCCGCGAACTCCACGGCCTCGCCGGCCGCCGCGAGCTCCGACACGAACCAGGGCAGGCGAGCAGACTTGTCAATGGCGTTTAGCACATCCGTGGCTGCGAAAGTAGGCAAGCAGACTTGTCAATTTTCTCTACGGCCGCGAGCTTTCTCTGGCTCGCCGCGCTGGCCGACGTGAGCTGCGACGCGAGCGTGACATGCAGCTCCGACTCGCCGGCCGCCGGGCGCGAAGCTCTGGCTCGCCGCGGGCCGCCGCAAGCTCCGCCTTGCCGGCCGCGACTCCGCCTACGAACGCCCATGGCTAGCTAGCGCATGTGTAGTTCTGTACGACAAGGAGGAAGTAGAGATGAGTGGGACCCGCAAATGGAAAAAGATTTATGAAACCGTGCAATGAAACTCTACATTGAGAGCTCGTGCTAAAATTTCATGTCTTGGAAATTGGGAGGGAAAATCTTCCATTGAGATTATATCGTTCTTAAAAAAAGGCAGCACATTTTGATTTTATTACTCTCCCAAATCCCAACTGACAACTCACAACCTGTACCGTAGTAGACCGTATACACAGCATCTTGGGTGGGTAGGGACATGAGGCGATTATGGCAGAAATAATGACAAATCAAAGCTGCAAGATTCATCATCCGTTGTAGATGGGTTTCCCCCGGAGAGGGGGACCATCAGACGAGATCTGATTCGCATACCACTGAAGCAAAAACAAATTCTGTAATCAGCATGACACAAGTTTATTGCTGGACACGTACGTACTCGATACTCCATAGTAGCGCTAGCAGGAGAATCCGTACCACACGAGGTTGAAGGACATGGCACGGCACGCACGGTGCACGCAGGAGGCGTGCCCAAACTACTGCTCGCCGCCCGCGGCTGTAGCGGTGGCGGTGGCGGCGGCTGCGCGTGCCTTGAGCCAGTCAATGATTTCGTCGAACACCTTCTCGACGTCCTCCTCGGGCTCGCCGACGATCTGGTGCCACATCCCCGGGTAGACGCGGAGCGTCTTGTCCTCGCTGCCCGCGCGCCTGAAGAGCTCCTCGGCGCAGGCCGGGTCGCAGACGGTGTCCTCGGCGCCGTGCACGACGAGGAGCGGCAGCCTCACCTCCTCGAAGCGCTGCTGCAGCTCGCGGCAGACGCGGAGGAGCTCGAGCGCCGTGGCGGCCCTGGGCGGCGCCGTGGTGCGGCGCGGGGACGCGAGCGCGAGCTTCCGCTTCCACTCCACCTTGAAGGAGCGGGCGGGGATGTTCCCCCTGGTGAAGGCGACGCGCCAGGTCGGGACGACGGCGGCGGCCGCCGCCAGCAGGTGCTCGAGCGGCCACGGCGGCTTGAACCGGGGCTGACCCGCACATGGCGCCGTTGAGCACGGCGCCGTCCCGCCAGAGGTCCCGGTTCCGGAGGTGCAGCAGCAGCGCGATGGCGCCGCCGAGGGACTCCCCGTACAGGAAGCAGGGCAGCGGCGGCGGGTAGTCGGCGCGGAACTGCGCGAAGGCGGCGTCGCAGTCGTCGAGCACGGGGCCGATGTCGGGGATGTGGCCCTGGAGCCCCTCGGAGAAGCCGTGGCCCTGGTGGTCGAGCGCGGCGACGGCGAAGCCCGCGGCGGCGAGGTGGACGGCGGTGAGCTGGACCATCCAGCTGGACTCGCCGGTGAAGCCGTGCACGACGGCGACGGCGCCCAGGACGGGGGCGCCGTCGCCGTCGCCGCGGGGCACCCAGCGCTGGGTGAAGATGCGGAGCCCCCGCGGGTTGACGAAGGAGAAGGTGGAGTGGGTCACGCCGTGGCGCGCGTAGAACTCGTCCGGCGTCCGGCGGCCGAAGGGGCTCCGCTCGTCGGCCTCCGCAATCGGGTGCACCATCTTCTTGCTGTTGCTGGTTGTGTTTGGCACTGAGCTGAAGGTGCTGGGTGGATGAGTGAGAATGGATATAGGTGGAAAGAAGGGGAGATGGGGATGGGAGGCGTTGGTTGTATTGTATCGGACCGCCCGCAACCGCAACCTGCCTGCCTCCCTCTCCCTCTCCCTCTCCCTCCGGTGCGTGGAAATGGAAACAATGGATGGGGAAGAGAAGGCAGGGCGGGCGCCGGCGCCACTTTTTATTGAACTGGACTCTCCTCCGCGGTGGCCGGTGGGAATGGGGAGGGTCGCTGGCCGCAGGGCGCAGGGTAGTAATCCTTGTGCTGCGCTGCTGGGGAAGGGCGACTCGAACAGCATCAGCGTGAATGCGTGGATCCCATCCCTGCGTGTAGTTTTTACTGGTCAGTGGGCAGGTTTGGCGCCTGCATGTATCGTGTTGGGTTTAGGGTGCGTTTGGATGACAACCAACGGATGCCACGCCGCGCCACACTTTTTGTGCCGAACTTTTGGCAGGCGTTTGGACGGTGACCGCAGTTATGGCATGCCTAAGCCTCGCTGCAGTCCTCTAGTTCATTTTGCACGTCAAACCTTGCCGGAGTTCTGGCGTCCGATTTCCACGCCGCACTTCTGGCGCCGCCAAAGACACGGCGCGGCAGTCTTCCTCTAGCCTGCCACTGCCCACTGGCAACCGACGCTACGACAATGAGGATATATTGGGCGTGCACCCTGTTTTTACTTTGGTTTAGCCCCAAGCTAGCTCTGTATATTGAAATCGCGAAATGGAAATGGTGATTGAAATTACGAACCCAACTACAATGGGCGTCACGTACCAATCCAATCCAACTTTTTTTTTTAGAGTTCAAGGGCATCGCCCCGGCCTTTTAATTGATATCAAAAGACCATGTTCAGTTACAGCATAGCGGAGGCAAAACTCCAGAAATAACCCAGCTCCATCCAGGAGAGGGGGTGGCCAGACAAACGTGCCAAAACGGTTACAAAAACATGCTCGAACTACACTACTAGATTACTCCAGCTACTCAAGAACGGTGTTCAGCGCCCTCCACCATGGATCCAAATGCTGTGACTTCTTAGCCATCCGGGCCGCCCCCCGTATCCCATCTTCTCGGCTTTCATCTCCTCAGACTGCCGGAACTGCTTGACAGCTCTTGCAAAGGTGCGAACGGGAGCCATTTCACCATCTTTGCTTCCTCCAAGATCCTTTCCATGATATTTCTCAGCTGGACTTTCCTGTCCGCTGGACACAGAACTAGCCAGTTCTGGAGCAAGCCATGTATTCTGAAAAGTAAAGTCTCCATGCTCTTCCAGCCAATTCTCTGAAAACAAATGTCATTCCTGAGTTTCCAAATAGACCATAATACAGCCGAAGATATCATATTAACAACACTATACTTTTTTATTGCTCAACCAATATTTGCCTATACTCTCTATATTCTCCCCAAGATCTAGACCAATAACTCTCGACATCAGAAGCCAACATTGTCTAGCAACAGCACAATCGAAGAACAAATGGTGGATGGATTCTTTTTTCTGTACAGAACAAGCATCTATCATCCTCCACCTCCCTTCTTTTGGCCAGGTTATCCCTAGTTAGGGTTCTATTATTGATCAGGAGCCACAAAAACATATGTACTCTAGGGGGAATTTTAAGACTCAGACAGCTGAAACATGGACTGGTTTAACCCCTCTAAAGTTAATAATTTTGTATAAGGACTGGGAGGAGTACACACCATTACTATTAAACCGCCAGATGAGTTCATCCTCCTCATCTGATAACTCAAAGGAAGCCACTAGCTCTATCAATTCTAACCAGGAGTTATACATGTTTTCAGAGAAGGTTCTAGTAAAAGTGCATTTTACGGTAGTGCCATCCCACAAGTCTGCAATGGTTTTCCCTTTCTCATTTACTCTCCTGTATATAGGCCAAAATTGAATAGCTAGACTCGAATTACCTATCCATGTATCTTCCCAAAATCTAATCCTCTTACCGTTTCCTACTTTCCACCTATAGCCTATTTTAGCAGCATTCACAGCCCACATAAATCCTTTAAAGAACTGAGAAGAGCTGTTAGAGTTGGCTACCAAAATATTGGGGTTTTCAGTCCTATATTTAAAGTCAATAAGCTCCTTCCAAAGCTTATTTCTGTCGATTTGTATCTTTTAAGCCAGGAGCCTAGCAGACATAAGTTTAGCTCTCTCAAGTTGGGGATCCCCACACCCCCATAATCTTTACACATTGTCACCAGATCCCAGTTGGCTAGGTGGTACTTATGAGCTCCCTCGAGTCATTCCACGGGAAGTCCGCCATATGGGTTTTTAACAGCTTGATGGCCCATTTTGGAAATTTGATAAAAGATAACAAATAGACTGGGATGCTAGCTAAACATGTCTTGATTAGCAGGACTCTAGCTGCTAAGGACATAAGTCTACCTCTCCACCCTGCTATTTTCTTGATGATCCTATCAACCAGAGGTTGTATGTCCTCTCTAGCTAGCTTGTCATGGTGAAGTGGGATACCTAGATATTTAAAAGGCAATTTACCAATAGGACAGGCAAAACTGTGAGCTAGTAGATGGGTCTGATACACATCTAAATTAATGGGAACTAGTTCACTTTTATGGAAATTAACTCTCATACCAGATAATTGTTCATACCACATGATGATGCCTTTTATGTTAACTAACACAGATTCCTCTGCCTTGGCAAACAAAATTGTGTCGTCTGCGTATTGTAAGGATACAATACCCCCTTCTTTAAAATTTTCTAATAAACCTGTCACCAACCCCTTATTAACTGCTTTCATTAACATTTTGGATAAACCATCCCCCACTAGGTTGAACAGGAGGGGAGACAGGGGGTCCCCCTGTCTTAAACCTTTCCCAGGTTTAAAGTATGCACTGTCTTCCCCATTTACCATGATCCCTATAGATCCATTTGTGACTATACTTTTAATCCATTGTATCCACAGTGGATCAAAACCCCTATCTTCCAGCATACTGAACAGAAACTTCCAACAGACTCTGTCATATGCTTTTTCATAATCTAGTTTAATGATCACACCCGGTTCACCACTTTGATGAACACTATGAACCAGCTCATGAGCTACCACTACACTCTCTAGGATGTATCTTCCCTTGATGAAAGCAGATTGACTGGGGGCTACTATTCTTTGAACCACCGAACTAAGTCTGATCGTTAACAGTTTAGAGAAGATTTTAAAGCTACAGTTTAATAATCCAATCCAACTTTGACTAGTCTCTTATGTATATATGTTATTTAGAAAAGTAAGCTATATAGATTTTGATGAATTTTTTTTAGTTAAACTACATGCCTCTTCAATTCACAAAATACGTACATGATAAGTTGATTTTTTTTTTCTGAACATGGTGTTCATTTTGTAGCAATTTATAATACGATGGAAGATAAATGAATGATCAAGGTCCTACAGGCTACATGGGCTGCCATAACCAACTCAATGAATGAATGCCTGTCCGTCAGCGTCAGGTTCTGTTTCTCCCAACCACCCGGGGTCCTGGGGGCCAAGGAGTACCCAGACCAACAGTGACGAAGCTGGCCAGTACGACCCACGATAGAGATGGGCAACGGAATTCATTCATACCGCCTTGACGCCTTCAACTCTCCACTCCAATCCGTTTCAGGTTGGTTTCCGTCCGACCTCAATACAAGAAAGAACCTCAAAGTCAAAGTGTAGAAACATGAAAAAAAAAAGGAAAGGTGCTCAGCCAACTCATGGTAATTTCTTCAAGATATGCACCGTCCAATCCAAATGCTTGAATGCTTACGTGAAAAGGAGGTCACTATAATTTAATTATAGACTAGAGGAAAGGACACTGTTTTTTATTTTCAAACTTTGATCCGATACCTAGATGTCGTAAACATTTCAGCCTGTTTGGTTTAAAGTTTTATAGCTCATGCAGCATGGACTGGTCCGGCATGTACTCATCCGTCACTTTCTCGCAGAACCACTCCGTCTGTGTCCGTAGTTATGTTCAAGCACCGCACGGAACTGTTTCATGCCGGACGAGTTAATAACATGCCGCAAACCAAAAAATGGCTAGGCTAGGCTCGGTAGTATAGTAGGACTGCATGGCTTGATGACGCAAAATCAAACACATCGAAAAGGACTGATACTTTTCGGTTCGGTCGCCTGGAAATCCCACTTCCTGTAATCAACCAGTGCGATCCGATTTGGAGATTGGAAAAATGGGTTTTCTTTCTAGTGCAAAGCAAAGTCATGACAAATTCCTCGCCACACTGGGCTCCACGACCTTTCCTTTCTGCCAAGCTAACTCGGCTTCAAGGCAGTAAAGTTCAGATAGACGTCGTCCATTGGCCATCCTCCAACCTACGAACTCCAATCCCTAGCGAGTTCAGATCGCATCGATTGTCTGTCTGAAACGAGAAAAATTCAATGGCTTATATATAGTAAATGTGATAGAGAGCAGTTGGCGTTCCAAACATGGCCGATCAACTGACAGTCGCATCTTTACTTGGCCTATGCACATTCCTATCCCATATAGGAGTTGTATATAACTGCAAGATTAGGCTGTCCGCACCGGCGTCCGGAGACGCCGTCCGGAACGGCGCCACGCGGGCGATTCCGGATGGGAAGTGTGCAGCGGCAAGACGGTAAGCCGTCGAATCGCTCCGGACGGGCGGTCGGACGGTATCGGCGGGCGGGCGTCGTCCGCCGTCGGAATCGGTCGCGGGCCCACCACGCGCGGCGCCGATGAGGAGAGAGAGATCCGGCGGCTTTCGCCCGCTTCGTCCGCTGGTCGCGCGCCTGCTCGCCCGGCTTCGCCGCCCGCGCCTTGGCGTGCTCGCCCGGAATCGCCGCTTCGCCGTGTGAATCGCCGGCGGGAAGAAGGAGGGAAGAGAGGGCGCTCGCGAGCCCGCCAGCGGGCGCTCGCCGAGGCCCGCCCAGCGTGCTCGCCCGAGGCCCGCCGGCGCTTCGAGGCCGGTTAGCGCGGCGCGGCACCGCCCACCGTCGCGCCGGCCCGTAGCCGGGGAGCGGCTGCCAACTATGGCCAGCCCGCCATGGCCAAGCGCTTCGCCCGCGGGAGGAACCGAGGTCCGCCCGCGCGCTCGCCGAGGCCCGCCCCTGGCGCTTCGCGAGGCCGCCCGCCGGGCTGAGGGGAGGAGGAATCCGCTCGCCGTCCGCCCCTGGCTTGCCGGCCCTCGCGCCTTCGCCGTTCTGAGTGGAGAGGGAAGGGCGCCGGCGTTGTGAAGTTGGAGAGAGAGAGAGGAGGGAGGGAGGGAGGGAGAGAGAGGGGGAGGGGGTTTTTAATATAATATTCGGATAAGTGGGCCCCACGGTAGATAGAGTATGCTATAGGGTATGAATGAGTGCGGAAGAAAGTACTGTAAAAGAGAGAATCTTGATGACCAGGCTGTATAGAGTATAAAAATAGGGGACGATGAGTGCGGATAGCCTTACAGTTTCATCCATCAGCACAGCTGCACTGCACAGGCAGGCAGCTCGCTGCATCATACGTGATACGTGGGACATGGCTGTCAGGTGTGAAGCAGCTCTAGGGTACGGTCCTCCCTCCTTTCTCAGCCTGGCAGGCACAATAATGGTGAAGTAGCTGGATCGATTCATGATATCCAGCAAACTGCAATTGCAGCATTACAATTTCTTTTTAGTATAATAAAGCGTAGTTCTCATGCGTTTTCGAGAAAAAAAAAAAAACATCACAAGAGGAGATGGCCAATGTCTGATCAGGAGAAATGGTCCGGGCTCAGACTTCACATGGCCAAGGTCCAAGGACATGGTTTGGTGCATCACAGCATCAGAGTCCTTGTGTTCGTTAATGCCTGCACAGAAGCCATTTGCAATAGCAAAGCTCAGCCTGGCAACGCACGAGCCAAACCTTGCTTTCAAGGTTGAAATCGCACAGGCTATTTAGCTGCACAGACGAACGATACAGTACACCATCAAGTTGAAGACACAAAGATATGACAAGCCAAGTTGCAGTTGCATGGCATATTTTTCTCCTTTTTTTTCTTTTCGATATAAAGGTAACACAGCATGACATTGTTAATCTGGTACCCAGAAGAGAAGGGTTAAGAACAACCAACCAACAAATCTACAATTTGGGTGAGACTTTCACCTAGGCAGAGCTGATATATGTACACTAAAGTCTAACTTGTGCGGGGATCCACCACTTCCTATGTTGATATGGCCACCGATTTTGGTGGCGAGGCTACAAAATACATACACATCAGAGAGCCTAAGACGGTTCTCTCTGCTTCCTCATTCATCAAAAACTTTGGGCTTACGGACCCTTTGGCTCCTCCTGCTATTTACAGACACCAGTACAGCCTTCTCAACCTGCAGCTTCAGTGGGGCACTTGC
Source organism: Chrysopogon serrulatus (assembly GCA_015844335.1). NCBI lineage: Eukaryota > Viridiplantae > Streptophyta > Magnoliopsida > Poales > Poaceae > Chrysopogon > Chrysopogon serrulatus. The sequence goes on from JADLZL010007370.1 coordinate 11,485, forward strand.
GGTCTCTAGCTTCTCTGCAGAGGATGAGCTTTCAGTCTCCTGCTTCTTTGTTGCTGAGGACACATTTTCAGCCTTTTGCGTCTTTGCAGCAGCGGTCGAGTTTTCTGTTTTCTGCTTCTTCAATGCTGAGGATGGCTTCCCAGTTTTCTGCTGCTTCACTGCTGAGGATGGCTTCCCAGTTTTCTGCTCCTTGGATGCCAAAGATGAGTTCAAAGATCTATGCTTCTTTGCATCTGCAGGTTCATTTCCAGATTTGCGCTTCTTTCCAGCAGAGCGAACGGTCTTGGTTCCCGGCCCTGTTGCAGCAGAGACTGTGCTCTCAGTTTTCTCCTTTGCCACATCAGAGGGCGTGCTCCTTTGGTTCTTTGCAGCTGAGGACATGCCCTCAGCTTTTTCCTTTGCATCAGGTGTTTTAGCGGACTCTTTCCTCTGCTTCTTGGTAAAGAAAGAGCCTTTCTTCTTCCGCCTTTTCTTAGGTGTCAACTCCTGCTTGTTCCCAGGGGAGACAGGCTTCCTCGAGGGTGACTTTTCAAGGAATGATTCTTGCTCCAACGCTGGAGCAGAAGTGCTATCTACTTCAACTGGAGCACAAATGCTCTCAGCTTTTACTGGACCAGTGTTCTTCACTTCCACTGGTGGAGAATTATTCTTCATTTCTGCTGGAGAAGAATTATTCTTCATTTCTACTGGAGCAGAAACGATCTGATCTTTGGAAAAACTCCCAGAAGGCAGATGCTTAGCCTTAGGAAACTGCTGACAAGCTTCAATGGCTGCTTGATTGTCTATGAGGATATCATCAGTGCTCTACAGAAAAGAAACAGTAGTATCAACTAAATGCCAGTGAAAATATATTGCCCAAGAAGCTAACAAGTTAAGTATTTTCTGGGAAGTGGATCAAAATCAGTGAAATATGTTTTAGATGCAACTATCATTAAGCTTTCAAAATAGTCACAGAAACATAACATACTAAATTACTAGTATTTGCGTGTTTGTAAAAACACATTAAAAACGACTTGGTTCATCACATCGCTCTCCTGATGGCTTCAATTTTATAACCTGCAAATGACACCAGAGATATTTTCTATCTATGTTAACAAAGTAGATATAGAACTCTGTATGGATCTGATTCACAAACATCCTAATAATTTTTAAGCCCCTAACTCACATCGCAGACATAACTACAGATTCCAAGTTCCTATGGGGGATTTACATGGGTATTATGATTTTTTTTGTTATTTAACATGGACAAGTAAAGCAGCCATCCCTGAAATATTTTTAGAGATGCAGTATAATGTTGAAATGTTCAACTATTTTCTCTAGAAAATAGTAAATGGGGAATTTATAAATCCCAAGCTTAATGTGCATACAAGATGATCCAAATTCCAATATCTAAGCAGCAATTCTGAGAGTATCAACCCAACTCCAAACAAGCACTGAATAATCAAATTTAAAATACGAATAACCAAAGGGCCAAAGACTTACTACATTGTATAAATCCCCAATATCACTATTTGTTCTGGAAATGCCAGTACCCAACAGTAGGTCGACTGTGATAGCTTTGTCCATCGAGTGATTGCACTCTCCACTTCTTTCATCAGTACTCCCACTTGCACCCACATCAGTTTCCCTGTTAGACAAAGCAGGTCCTCCTGCAAGAGCTTGTCCATCATCACCATCCTTCAGCAAAATGTTTAGATTCTTCTTTTTCTGTGGTTTACTATGTCGAGACTTCGTATAAGAGAATGAGTGCTTTTGAGTACGCTGTCTTTTCCGAGCCACCCTGACATCAGTATTGCCCCCAGAAAATGCCAAATTTTCTCCTTCAGAATGAGCCTTGTTAAGACGATCTCGCAGCAGATGAATTCTTGACTGGGCCCCATCAATAGTTAAGAGAATATCCTGTAAAGTACGCTGCTCGCAAATCATATCATAATCCTCGGAATCAAGCAATGTAGCACTGTCAAGTCCACCTCTGATACTACCATCAACTGCATTCAGAATGAACCAAATACACAGTTAGCATTTGCATGCCAATTACTAAGGCAAAGAATAAAAATGAATTACAGTTTCTGCATGGCCTAACTAAACCTCAAGTGGTTATGTATGTCCATCATTGATCTATCCAAAATACAAAAATGGGAAAGCTACCATAAAATCCAATAAAACCAAGATGTTGGACAAATTTTATCATATGGCTATATAAACTAATTCTGTCATGTTTCTGGAAATTCAAAGTTCATATATCTGATTTAAGCTTAGTCAAATTATGCATATCTTGTGTATAAACTATAAAGCTACATTCATATTTCAAAATGCTTTCACACTAAATTCATGTTACAGCTATAAAGTGTAAACACTATTGTGAGAAAACAATGTCAAAGTCTAGTTTTCAATCCCAGTAAAAAGAGGTCTAGTTTTGAACACCATGCCAAAAATAAAATACACCCTACAAACTTCGATAGAGAGAATATTTGCTTGGATACTTTACAACATTAAAAACCAAGACCACTATAGACTACATGTAAGCATTAATATTGGCCACATAAAATTACATTAATAAACTGCCATGTAATGTGCTTTCAAGCAATTGTAAGTTTTAATACTTTTATTGACATATATATTCTAGTTCTAATAAAGTAAAATAAAAGGTGTGTGTAGGAGACTAGTATAGTCTAAAATGAAAAGGCAAAAATAGGATGGTGTCTAGTTTCTAGTTTTGGTCACCATCGTGCTGTACAAAAAGGGCACTTATGTTTTCTTGAAATCAAGGGTGTGTGGTTTTTCTAGTTTTGGTCAACATCGTGCTGTACAAAAAAGGGCACTTATGTTTTCTTAAGGGGCACTTATGTTTTCTTAAAATCAAGGGTGTGTGGGTGTGAGTTGTAAGGGTTCTTGACCCTTTTTCTTCTTAATGCAAAAGATGCACAGGTATCCTGCGTGTTAAAGGAAAAAAAACAGTGGCACGAAGGTTATATTAGATATCTTGGATTTCTTTGATAGCATGCATATGGTGTAGCAAAAGCAACTTTTTCTCACAACCGAGTCAAAAGCTAATTCTGTCTAATGGTGTAACTTTGCTCAATACTATGTTTCCATTTAACTTCGCTGAAAAGTTTGACAAGATACCAGATGGGTACAATCATACCTGTACTGCCACAATCGTCATCAATTAAGAGACTATCAGTATCAGCTCCCTTATTTTGTTTATCTGCAAAATATAGAAAGAATTGTTGTCATTACGAATGATACCTGGTGCAAAATTAACACAAACATGGATAAACTGATGAACTATCCCTACAAAAACAGGCGACATAATAGGATGCCAGACCATGGTAGTATGACAATATCCGGTGCTTGTTGATGTACAAGGATGCATCCACATTTTCTTCATGCTTCTTCCTCTTTCTCCTCTTCATGACACTGTTTCCATGGCCTTTGTCAATCTGCATCGACATTCTGACATAGTAACTTTTGCTTTGCTTACAGCCTGTTGTAATTCCTTTTGTTTCTTGATTTGAGCAAGCTCCCTGTCATACTTTGATACTTGAGATGAAAGCTCCCTCATACGCAACTCTAACCAGTGGCACCTCCATTGAATTGGACGAACAGAATTGCTCCACTCAGCTGTCACCTTTTTTCCTTCTGAAGAGTAATCACATGTCACAAAATTTGTATAAAAATGAAGCATGTCAGAATAAAACATTACCACAAGATAGAGCAAGTACCTTGATGAGCTAGGGCTAGTTGCTAGTTGGGCTAAAAATTAGTCCAAATTAGTTAAGATTGGCTAGCTAGTTGGCTAATAACTAGTTGAAGACTTGGCTAAAAAATTAGCCCAACTGTTTGAATACACTAGGTCTAATTTTAGCTAGCTAGCAATTAGCTCTTGCATCCAAACATGCCCATAATAAGAATATAGCAAGTAGCTGCTTGTTCCAATTATATTCTAGCCATACCCATAAAATGACAGGTCTAACACTTTGAAGCATTCATAAGAGTAGCTCAATTACCAATTTCCTTGTTCATGACTACACATTATAGTTTTTTTTTATTAAAGCATGGAAATCAGAAATAAGCATGCACAAATCAGAACCATAGTCTCAAAAAAGGCAATAAGCATAAAAATATACAATGTCCCCTGACAGGCAGAAAAAAGGAATCTATAATGGCCTACAGCAATAAAAAAATCATCAATGCTGGCATGGGTTTGAATCCCAGGCTGGAAACTTCTTTTGCAAATCCAGACTGTCATGTTTAACATATACCATTTAGTCAAACACCTAGGTGAAGTTTTCTGAAAAGCTAAAGAAGAAACAGGTAACACTGACCCAAGGACTCTCTAACCAGAAGGATACTGGTGCTCTTTGTGTCAATATTTGGTGCTTCAGCCTACTACTGGATTGACAGACATATTGTCACCCATGAATCCATGCTGATTATCATGGAATTAATCTACCTGGTTGCTGAAAACCAAAGTCCTGGTTGAACAACCAAAGCGGTAAATTCACAGCTTTTGGGTAAGCTACCATTTGATTAACTGTCTTTCTAAATAGCTACCTGACAAATAGAAGATCATAGGAGTATCAGGTAATTGATTTTTCTGATTAAATGCTCTTTCAGTAATTGATTTTTCTGATCATGGTATAAGTGGCACAGGATTTGTTAGGACAGAACACATATCTTTCTGGATGTTGCCACGTGCTTCTATTTGGCTTAGAAGAATTGGGCAGAAATTGTACCTGTCCTCTTAAGTGTTGTTATCACCTTCTAGGTTTTTAACATTTCATATTTCATCATATATATGTGATGAACCAAATGTAGCCCAGAAAAGGAAAATTTCAATGAGAAGGCACTAATGAATAAGCATACAAGACACCGCATTATGTTACTAAATCATATCTTTCTTCTTAGGTACAATGATCCTACGTTTTTCTTGTCGCTTCTGCAGTCAGGAAGGTGCAATAATTACAACATAGTAACCGTCGAAACCCTACTGCAACCTTCCATTTTGTCACCAGGAGCGGGGGAGAGGGGAAAAACCAAACACTGAAACACAAAAGCACATAACAACCTAGCATAATCTTACACCTGCTCATTCTTCCATGGACCAGGAGTGCACAATAATGAGATCAGTAGCATTCAGACAACACGAGGAACCATGGAGGACTCACCTAGGGGGCTTTGAGGGCCCAACACCATTGGCAAGAGCGGACATGCCAGAACTCACTTCTGGTTCACCATTGTCTGCCTCAGCTTCAAATCCAGAGCAGGTATCGTCAAAGGAGCTCGAGCATTCAGTGGTATCACCTCCCTCGTGTTTCACAACCTCAGTACCGGCCACCAGAGGGCCGCCATCCGAGCAGACAGCCTCGGATTTCACCACCACCATGCTGTTCTGGTTCTTGGCGCCACCGTCGCCCTCGTCCTTATTAGTATCCATGGCTGGAGGTAAAGCTGGAACGGGAACGGGAGCGGGGGCCATGGCTCGCCGCTGATGCGTCAGGTAGGTCAGGGGCCCTACGCGCCCACACGAACCCACCAGAATTCCCCCCAATCTTCCTCCAGAAGAAGAACCTGCAGGCGGACAGAGGACGTTCAGCAACGAAATTCGCAGGGGTCGAAGAGAATCAAAGGATCGCACGAGAATGGTCCAAGCTTCCGAGAATTCTGCAACAGAAAACCCACGGATTCGTAACAGAACCCTATGGAACGGGAGGATTCCTACGAATGACTAAACAAAACAAAAAGGAACGCAAGAAAATCGCAGCGAATGGGCGGATTGAAAATACAGATACTCGAGCAGGCAACAAGAGAATCCGCGGAATACCCATACGCAAGACGAATCCGCAAACCAAGAAAAAAAACTCCCCCGCAAAGTAAACCAAACCTAACGAACCATGTGAACCACGCCAGACCAAACCAGTGGGGGGCGAGGGCTTACCGAGGATCGCCAGACGGAGAATCAGGCATTAGTCCGGGCGGATCGCCATGGCGGAGGAGAAAGATTGGATGTTAATCGGGATCGGGACACGATCGCTCGGGTCTGTGGCTCAACCGCGGAGGCGAGGGCGAGGGAGGACGCACCCAAGAATTTGGGCCTTTTTATTCTGAATGATGATGATGAATTAAAAAAGCGGGGAGGGGGAACCCGGGAGGGAGGGAGGGGGGAAGACGACGGGGAGGGGCCTCGTGAGGAGAGGAGGGGAGGGGCAGTTTCTACTTTCCAATTCCAATCGCGGCAGCGGGCGTCACGCTGTTCGCACCGCCCGGCGAGCTGTGTCCAGCACGCCACCACCCTACTCCGTCTCCGTCCCTTGTCCATGGAACCCAACGGGAGAGACGACGCGACCGGACTCGCTCGCGTCTCTCTCGTCGCCTCATCGCCTTTCACCTTTCTTTGGGCCTTTGGATGCGATGCGGTGGGCCCGAGTCGAGTCGCCCCGATTCCTTCCGCTGTGGACCTGGAGTAGTAGCAAAGTTTTAAATGTCCAGCTACAGCTGCAGCTATAGCCGGAGATAGCTGCTGGGCAAGATGAAAGCTAAGCTATTCAATTTTTTGCGCTAAGAAATGAAACCAGCTAATAGCCGGAGAAATACAGCGATAGCCGCTAAATGGTGTCGTTTTAGCTGCGGCTATAATTTTCTTGGGCCTAGAAAATAAGGCAGCGGCCCAGCAGCCCACCTTATCTCAACAGCTAAGCCCACCGTAAGCCAACCCTAGCACAATCCCGTCCACTCCCACCCGTTTCTCTCTACAACAAAAAGGAGTGCGGCGGGCGGCGGCCTGCTCCGGGCCGGGCGGGCGCCCGGCGATGGGCCTTGGCCAGTAGGAGCCCCCAAGCGGCGGCGGCTGTAGCTCTCTTCTACCCCGGGCTACGGCGGGGCGCGATCCTCGAGCTCCAAGCGGGAGCGCGGTCTGTGGAGCTACAAGCATCGGCATGGTCGTTGGAGTTCAGTGCCGGCGGTGTGCATTACAAGCAAGGCACCACGAACAGCACTCCAGTTCTTTATCTTTCCTCAACCCAAAGGCCGCACGAGCGGCAGCGAAAGGCAGCACCAAGTCGCCGATTTCAGCCCCAAGCAGTTCTTCGTCTCCCCCAATTATACGTGTATTTTCTATCTTTTTTGCAAAAACAGCTAAATGGGTTAGCTGCAGCTATCTCCGGCTATAGCTGGGCTTAGCTGTTGAGAAGGACAGCAACTAAGAGGCTTAAGGGGAGATTTAAAACCTTGAGTAGTAGGGACGAAAAGGCACGGAAACGGACGCAAAAATCTCAATTCCGTTTTAGTTTTCATATTTTTTTATTCTCTACGATTTCTAAATTATAAGTCGTTTTGATTATTTTGTTTATCAATTTTACTATGTATCTAGACATATTATTATATCTAGATATATATAACAAACTAGATGTATAAAAAAATTAAAATGACTTATAATTTAGAACTGAAGGAGTAATAAATAACGAACAAGTTTGAGAAAAAGGCCAAAAATGGGATTAGAAATGAAATCAAAATATGCGGAAACGAACAAATACAAATGGAGAGCCCAAAAATTAAATTAGGACCATAGAATCTAATATTATCAAATATGCATATATGAAGTCACATAATAATATACACATACAAATATTAGTCTAATATTCACTTGCATGTCATGTGTGTTAACATGTTAACATGCATATTTGGTGATTAGTTGGTGTACCACCAAAACATAAAATATGTAGTTGTTACGCATATCACACATATATTGAAAACAAGATCAAAACTAAGCCGAAATAATTACATCCAGCATTAAAACGGGATCCGCAAAAACAAAAAGAAAATACTTCCCGTTTTCACAAATACGAAAATGGGATCTTGCAAATAAAAAATGGACAAAACAAAAGTAGAAAATAGTAGGGTTGGGACAAGAGTTTTCCCCACCGTTTTTATCCCGACCTACGAGAGGTCTCGTGCGATGCTGTGCTTGGATATCTTTACCCAAGTAATCATTATGTTTGGTGCCTACAACATCTTCAACTTCCCCTTCTAAGCTCACTCTTTAGTCCTCTTTTAATGTCATTGATAAAAATGACTTGCTATACGGTTTTCTTTGTCTGGGTCGAAATCTTGGAATGCGAGCTTCGCTTTCTATCTGATAAGTGAAACCAGAAATAAAGATAGGGAAATATTTAGAGATCTAGTTCAAGAACTCGTTGGTAGAGATTGTTCACAAAAGTCTCTATTCCTTTTAATATGGAATATGGAAGGATATAAAAAGTTGCTCTTAGGTTATTCTTAACATAGGCTAACACCGCTAACAGAATTTTTGTCCTCAGAAGCAGTGAAAACTACTAATGGGTTAACACAAGCTAACGCTAACGCCGCTATCTGGTAGTATGTCATAAGGTCTAAGTTTTTATCCTCAACACGCATCAAACAGTGCCTTTGCAAGTCATTCTAAGGGCATGAGCAAAGCAAGACAACCCTTTTGTTAGCTCGAACCAAAAGTCAGTCTATGTATGAGGAGTTGGGGCCAATAGTCTCACAATGCAAATAGAAGGAACCTATTTTATTCGGGCCCTACCATACATACATTAGCTTATATCACTATAACTTTCACCCTCTTTTTTTTCCATCTTCCTAGGCTACTACAACTCTACTCAACAACATGAGCCTAGGTGTTTGCTTCCCCCTTTTGTCAAGTAAGACCTATATCTTTTCGCTTGCAGGTCATTCTAATAATATAGAAAATCACCATCCTTAGTGACATGAATGCTCAATGAAGATGTGGAGACTAGGGCAGCACGACACCTCAGGTGCATTGATGAGGAAGCCCTTATGCCCCGTAGAACCATTGTGTATGCTTGTTTGGATCTTTGGAGGCAAACTTGGTGCCTAGAACTCACAATAGAGCCACTATTTGTAGCTTTTATAGTCTCGTCACGAGTTTGGCTTATCAAATTTTTTTCTTTGGCTTGCAGCGCCTTGGCAAACAAACAATGTGTTGTGATTTTGGCATGCCACAACTGCATAGTGGCGAGTTGCGAACATAGGCTAAAGAAACCCTTAAGTGATGGAGTAACAAGAACAAGTCTTAATAGTGCAGGTTAGACCACCGAGAGTTGCACCATAAGTCTCACCACCCCTTGTTGACCTGAAGTTGTGGTATGTAGTAGGTTCTATCGAACTTACTAGTGCTAGGATTATCAAACTATGCGTAGTTCATTGGTTTAGATGTCTGTGGTGTTAGTGTATGTGTATACTCATCTACGTGGAAGAAAAGATCGAGAAACCATTTCCCTCTTGCTATGGAAACTAAATCTTACCGGCATATCTATGATCGATATCTCTTAATGAAGTGCAATTTTGACATAATTGTTGGTATAAATTAACTGCACTCCATTAAATAATATTTAAGTAAGCTTATCCGCAATCGCACAGATATCATTACCGACGTCACATTTTACCCGGAGGTTTTAAATATCGTATCCACAGGGAACAGTTGTGATGATGACAAAGTCTATAGACTTAACCCAACAATTAGGCTAGATAATATCAAGAAAGAGGAAATAGCTATTGAACTCTAGTTCTGACAACCTCACTCTGTCCTGGGCTCCACCTCTCGAAGGCTCACACCTAGGATCCCACCTCACACATCACATCACATCACATATACCCGCCACAGGTATTCATCATCTCATAGGATGCCCAGGTCACATCACACGGCTAGACTCACCTCAAGCTCGTCATATATCCCAGCTCGATCGACACAACCTCACTCTCCATGCACCCAAGACACACGCAGCACACTCACCATCCACCAAGTCTGGCATCCCAAGCCAAACCATACCTAGGGGTTCACCACCAGCATCACATCACAGACACAATGCGAGTGGAGTTAAAGTAAGTATCGTGATATAAATGCAAGCAAGAAGACAGGTAGATAACAGTAAGTGAGCATGAGCGCAAAGCTGGGTGACATGGAAGTGGGGTTGCAATCAAGTAATAAAGGCTTAGACAATAGCATGCATTCATATACTAGCAAAGGAATAAATATAAAGCGCTAGCGGTTCTAAATATTATGTAATGTCTAATAGGATTCTCTAAAAGAGGGTGCTGCCATGACACCTGCAATGCCGTGGAAGTAGTGGTATAGATCTCCTTCCATAGGGGTAGTCGTTAGGTCGGCTCCATCCTGCGGATCCTTTCGTCCACGTCCTCTTTCTCCTGCGAGTCTTGGTTCGAGCGCCGTAGCTACTTCGCGAAGCAACACACAAGGCAAGAAAACACATGATACTCGAAAGGACTCAAAACGCTGGAAGATCCATTAAAAAGGCACATGATTTAGCCCTCTCGGCGGATGTCCGAATCCTCGGGCCAAAAGACAAGAGTGGTGGTTTGCTACGCATAAGCTAGATGGCCAAGCCAGTATGGCTTTATGATAAATGGTTCAAACCAAAGCTTATCTATAGCAAACACAACGGCTCATGTTCTCTCGATCCAGGCGTCATGGAGTTGACGGGAATCGAAGACGGGCTTAGTAAAGAGGAAGGGAAGAACAACGGGGATAGCCTTTTTCCCGTTAAATCACAATTGGACGTAAGAAGTAAATAGATTCTAACAATACTATTGTGACTTGGCACTATTGTACTTCCACTGACCCGCTATGGTATATAGCGGTAGTAGAAGGGGTAGGTGCAAAGCAGAGCAACAACTATGATCTTCTCGATCCACACGACACAGTCACGTCGGGAGCCGAGAAGTCAAAAGTTAGCTAGGCACATCTATGTCATGTTTCTGGTCACATCTTCGATGAAGATGGTTTCACTCGGTCGATCGAGTCGACTCTCACGGTCTGAAGCATGACATCGACCATAGCTTAGCTACCTAAAGAAGAGTAGCCCGATCTTTGATCCGTTCGCCATAAGCTAGACGAGATCGAATAGAGCAGGTTATCCGAGAAAAGAAAGGCAAGATCAATCAGAAACCGATGATCTACTTCCAATGCTTACGTCACGCTAAAAGACGGGCATCGAAAGGGTGCAACACACCAAAGAACACAAGTACGCAAACCACTCATAGGGTACCCGACCTAGGTGCACTGGCACTAAGGCATCTCTCGGATTCGTGGTGGTGCGGTTGTCACCGCGAGAATCAAAGAAACACGACGGTCATATAGGGTACAAGCATACAAGGGTTTATACACGAAGAGCGATTAACAGACAAACAGAGAAGTATAGCTCCATAGTCATAGCGAGGCGAGCTCGCGACCACAAGCTATACTAGCGAGGGATCGAGTTACATTCGGCATCACGGCCATGGCGAGACAAATCCCGCGATCGCAACATCCGAACGAGATACGATCCCTCAGTCGGCTCGAAGGCACGACCCACAGATAAACACACAAACGTCCAACATTAAGAACCAATGACACAAGAGACAAATCAACTCGATAAAACTGGAGTAGCACAATTCCATAGCATTATGATGGATGGGTCCTGTATTACAAGATACATATACAACGAGGTCATCAGGAGTGGGTACAACAGTATCGACGTGTATATAGAAGGTAAAAGAGACTGAGGGGGTCCAAGGGTTCACGGCTTGCAACGAACTAGGTCACAAGGACTCTCGACGGCTCGTCCTCGTGATTCGAGGTGGCCGGAGCGACGGCAACAAGCTAGGGTTTCCACAGATCCGGTAAAGCATCCAAAGGGGGCATTCCTGCAGTCCAAGGTAAGGAGCGTCGTTCTACGATGTCCAAGCTACGGCTATCCGTCCAGAGTTCCGAGGCTCACGTCAAAGTGCAGGCGGCGGCATGTCCCCCGGCATCTCGATGCCGTGGATCCATTTGGCTATGGTCGGTCACGTGCACGTGTGCTAGTGCGTCCGTTTGGCAATGGCACAACCGGTCACGGCGTTTTGGATGCTCACCAACGGTGGAGTCGTTCGGTGCTTGACGAGGCGGAGGCGAGGAAGACGAGGTTGGCATGGCTTCAACGGAGTGTCGCCGGAGGTAGTAGGAGGTCGTGGCCAACCGGGCTTGGTCCTGGGCCAGCCGGGGCTTGCTGCAGCCCACCCCCGGCCAACTCTGGCTGGCCGCGGCCACTCCAGCTGGCTGTGGACTGGCGGGTAGTGGCCGTGGCTGGCCATGGTTGGCTGGACGAGGCCGGGAGCGTCGGGGAGTTGATTTGCGAGCTTTTTGGAGAAAGACCATTATGGCGGGCCGGAGATACGCCATCCCATAGCGGGGCCGGAGATATGCCATTATGAAGCACGACTCAATCGCTAGAATGCCATCCGGTGGATTTTGGAGTATCTTATTCCCCTTCGCCCCTGCCCCTTTCTTTTTTTTCTTTCACGGTGCCTTGCTCGCACGTAACGGGGGAGAAGAAAAACGGATCGAGCCGGGCGCGCTGCCGCGACGCGAAGCGCGCTCACCCGCCCGCCGCCGCCACCCGGCTCGAGCTCGCCGGTGGCGCCTCAGCGCCGGGGGCGTGGGCGGAGGCGGAGTGCGCCATCTGCCGTCCGAGCTGGAGGGCGGCGAAGCGCGTCGCATGCTCCCCGGCGGCGGCCACGGGTTCCACGGGCGTGTGTGGAAGGCTGGCTCGCGGGCGCGCGCGTCCTGCCCACCTGCCGCTGCGCGCCCCCCAGCCGCCGCTGGCGGGAGAGCCGTAGCCGTAGCCACGCCGAGCCAGGCTGCTGCCGTGCCGCCGTCCCTGTGGCACGTACGAGAAGCGACGGCGAGCACGCATTACTACTCTGGAGCAAGCTCTGCTCCCGTCCTCCTCCAATGCCTACCAGTCCACGGTGTTTGTTTCAATTATTATGGCGTACCGTGTACGTAGATGTATGTAAATGCAAATTGAGTGGTGGCAGCTAGTATTAGTTCGCATGGAATTACACGGCTCGATCATTTCTCTTCCATTATCATGATTCATGCCAAGGCACAATGATCGTGGGGCGGCGCTTGCAGCGCTGGGGCGGCTGGGCGTCGGCGAGGCGGGCGGCCCGGGGGGCGAGGCTGTGCGTCGAGGAGGCGGGCGGCCATGGGGCGAGGCTGGGCGCGGAGGTGGGGGCCGGCCGTGCGGGGCACTGGAGCTCGCCGCGCGGCTATGGCGTGGGGCGGCGGCGGCGGGCGAGAGCTTCGCTTCGTGGGCAGCAGCGCCCTCGGCTCGATCCGTTTTCTTCTCCGTCCCGTTCCGTGCGAGCAAGGCACCGTGAAAGAAAAAAAAAGATAGGGGCAGGGGCAGAAGGGGAATAAGATGCTCTAAAATCCATCGGATGGCATTCTAGCGATTGAGTCGTGTTTCGTAATGGCATATCTTCGAAGCCCCGTTGCGGGATGGCGTATCTCCGAAACCCAGTTTTCATAATGGTCTTTCTCCAAAAAGCCCGTTGACTGCGACCTTCCTGCAAGGTTTAAAGCACGGCGCGAAGGCTGGTCTCAGTCTAGGCGTCGTGCCAAGGGCAAAGAAAGGGTTGTTGGGGTGTTGCCACTCTCAGACTAGGCGTCGGTGGCTCACCATAGTCGTCGTTGGGTTCAGGCATGCAGCTGCTGCGTGGTACGGCGAGGTGACGCAGCGAGGCCGAGGCTGGCATGGCGTCGCGGCTTTAGCGTTCCGGAAGGAAGGGAAGTCGGCGTGCAGAGCAGGGAGGCGGCCGACGTCGAGGCTGGACGGTGCGCGTAGCTGCTGCACGGCGTGTCGCGATGGGGGCCTGGTGGACTGGCGTCGCGGCGGAGTCGAGGCGGAGCAGCGACGTTCAACAGCGGCGTTCGGTGCTGGCTCCGGTGGGCGACGTCGCGACGAGGCCGTGGTGCTGTGCACTGTCCGCGACGTCGAGGTGGGTCGGCGCGCCGTGGACGCGCGCGGCGTGCTCGGTGCTGGTGCTGATGGCGTTCGTCGGCTCGTCGAGGCTCCAGGGCGCAGCGCGGCTCGTCGGCGTCCGGCGTTGTCGCTGTGGCGTTCTCCATGGAGGGCAACGGCGCGGCGAGGCTTGGCGGCTGGCTTGGTGACGCGGGACGACGGCGTTGGTGTCGCGGGGCTTGGTGACGCTGACGCTGAGCCGCACCTGTGCAGCGGCCGTGGCGAGGCGTAGCAGCGAAGTGACAGGACGGCGGCGGCGTTCCGCGGTGGCTCGACGTGGCGCGCGTGCGGCGGGGCAACACCGCGGCGCGGCGCGCAAGACGTGGAGCGCGGCGCAGCTCTGGCAGAGGGAGAGGAAGGCAGAGAAGGATGGAGAAGGAGCTGACGGCAGCGGCGGCTTCTGGCTTATATACTGCGCCAGCTAGGGTTCCGCGGGGTCCTGACCTTCCTCGACGTCCGTGTCCACGTTGGGACGCGTGGCGGGCATCGGGAGGCGTGCCAAGGGCGAGGGGAAGCGCGCTCGTGCGGTGCACGCGTGACGCGCTGGCGGCGGCGGCTGGGAGCTGTCCGCGCTCTCCTAGGGGTTTCAGGGGCACCGCGGCAGTGGGCCAACTGGGCCATATGGGCCGCGTGCGTGTGGGCTCAGGAAGGGAGGGTGCTTGGCCTGTGCGGTTTGGACAAAGTGGGGAGGGGAAAGGAGGGGGCCGACTTGGGCTTTGGGTCCAAGGGAAAGATGAAGGTTTTCTCATTTTTCAAATTAAGTGTTGGCTCTCCTATTTGCCAAGATAGTTAGGGAATAAATCAAGAAATTTTTGGAGGGTCGAAAGAGGAATTGGAAGGATTTCGCTATGGACTTGTGTACTCCAAACTCCGAATAAATATGGAATCAAAACTGACTCAAGAAATGAAGCAAACTCGTACAATCAATTTATATATATGCGATGTTTCGATAATGAATCTCCCGACGTTTGACCTAGCAACTACATGCTCCACACATTTGCATGAAAAATTTTGAAAGTTCGCATTTTTGGTTTTCAAAAAAATCTGGGTTGTTACACCTTCCTACAACTAAGGATCATAGTGGAGCTTATAGGAGTGGCAATAACAAGGATGAACATACTTGCAATTTATATATTGTAAAGTCAAACAATGAATCCCTGAGAGAATCGAGACATACAATCAAATCAAGATGTGCATGTGTATGGAATATGGTGGATATGTGTATATATGGTATTTAGTGGCTAATCCTAATTCTACTTTTGCTCTTTTTAAAAATAACTCCCTCCTTAGAACTTTTTTTGCGGAAAAACATGGGCTATCTTTATTCTCTCTCTTTCTTTCTCTTTTTTTATTAATCTGGGGAGGCGGGCATCTATGTACCCATTGTTTTAATTGTTGGGACACTTGTCCATCTTTTACTCCCCTTTTTTCTTCTTCTCTTTTTTTCAATACTTTTGCATAGCCACATGCATCCTTTGAATATAAATAATTAGAGAGATAATGATAAGAACTTAGAGCAATAAAGTGGGGGCTGTCCTATAGGGTATATTTTTAGATGTTTGCTCCCACGTAGGAGAGAAAACATTTGTAAGGTGGATCTAGATGAAAGTGAAAAATGACTGCGCTTACATTCGAGTAGGAGTAATACATATGTGGGTGGAGTGCGTAAGTGATCTTGATTTTTAAAAGCATGACAAGGCTCTCATAAGGTATACAACAAAGGTTGACTAAACTCAATGCAAAGCAAGCAGCAGGAATACATAAAGGTTTTTCTAACTCTAAATGTATTATATGGCTTTAGCTTGAGAAATTCAAACTTTATCATATAAGAGCTCATCATGTAAGATTTTGGGTTTTTCAAAAAATTAATCTCAGAACTTAGTAATGTTAGAAATAAGATAAATAGCAGTTTAGACCTTCATGTATCATATCAATCAATTACCTAGACTTAGCTCAAACATATGCCTCCACAAATTTCAAGTTGAGTAAATTCTTTATATCAAAGTAGTCATGTCCAAAAACTCAGAAGAATTTATGGTTGAAAACTAGGCACTTGAAAGAAATTATGGTAGAGCAACTATTCATCATCTTCAAGATAAAATTTTAATGTTCTCCAGTTTTTATTTGACTCTTACTAACTAGACACACTCTATGATCACACCTTAATACATAGATAAGTATTTTATTTTTTTGATTTTAGTTTGTTATTCATCTTTTTTATTTCTATTGGACTCACAAGACTCTAAAGACATAGACCTTCATGTGCCCATATATTTTTAGTATTTTATAACTATATAAAATAGACTCGATAATCGTCTAGGTATAGTTACCTGATAACTAGAGGATGCTCCTCCCCCATGCTAGATGTTTGCAATACTTGATGTTGATGATCTTCAGAGTGAGCTAACCAGCAGCGCTTCTGGTAGGTGCCACTAATAGACTCTCTCCTTGTCATAATATTGTTTCTACATAATTACACTCCAACAAAAAACCAAAACTCAAGGCTCGAATTTAATAAGAGGTTAGCGATCAGCTTTATGAGTT